>JAJHZJ010000527.1:8612931-8783228 GCA_023548195.1 Bettongia penicillata ogilbyi | reverse complement strand
AGATGTGTAAAGAGTGTTTGGGAATTTGAGTGCCTGTCTACAAAATGAGTTTTTCCTGCTGTCCCCTCATTTGAGGGCAGGAGAATTCTTTGGCCATTGTAACTTTTGTCGGGATCTCTCTTGTCAGTCTACTCCCCCTCCCCTTTGCTTACTTGTTTGAAGTTAGGTAACAATACAACTACTTAAAGATGTCCGAGGAGGGACAGTGGGATCCCAGAGCTCCCTGCTGCGGCTCCCACTTTCGGTGGTGACGCTTTGAGCGGATCGTTTGTCCGATAAGCTCCTTTCAAGGCTCGTTTATGTGGTCGGCTTTGGGGAAGAAATCTCCAGATAAATGCCGTGTTCTTTCTAATACCCCAGAGCGAAAATCAATGGGAGGGATAATTCCTTCCCTTGTCCTACACACACTTTCATGTGTTTCTCTACCTCTAGCATCACTTAAAAATTATTAGAAGCCCAGCTCTGCCTCCTCAGTGGTCTTTGAAAGACCAAGAGGCAGGGGGAAGCAAGCCCCTTAGGTGGAGACACCCCAGGGACATAGGCAACAGCAGACTAACCACAGGTGCACGTTAAAGGCTTTTACTTTTGCCCTTCTCCCTGTTTGTCCACCTTCCTTCTGTAATTCTCCTCAATGGAAGAATTGGATCTGGCTCAACCAAGTGGGATGGCATAGTTCTGAGACTAAGAGGGTAGTGGGTATAGACGTGGTAGACAAAAGAATAAATGGGGAGGGAATTGGATGCTACAGGTGAGGCTTCAGACCATGGTCTTGGGGTTACTTTCATGAAAGAAGAGCTAGCCCGTGTCCAGCATGAAACCCCCTGGGACCAAGGGAGGCCTTCCACCAAAGGCCCTGAAGGAAGTGCTTTTCCCCCCCCCACCCCCCCATTCATTGCAACCAGGGAAGGAGGAAGCAGGGGTCCTGTCTCTCCACTACCCACCTGAGCCAGCCACCCGGGAGTGGGAGAGGCTGGGGCTTGCTTTGAGCTTCCCCCCTCTTATCCCTGAGGAGAGTAGGGAGATAGACGCATGCTCCCCTGTGGGGGTGGACCTTGGAATACATCTTATGCTGTTCTCTTTGGGACCTTGAAGTCTAGGGCCAAGTCTCTTCTTGGGTCCATGAGTGGGGAGTGATTGGATAGATGGTGGCAAAGTTGATGAGGTAAAGAACAGCCTTGTTGAGTAAGACAGACTTAGGTGCTGGGAAGACAGTCAATTTCTCTTTCTGGGCTTCTCCTTTGGTTTCCTTGCGCTAAGAGTGAGTGAAGACTTATGTTAAACAAGAGGAAACCCCAGGAGGCTGGGATTGACTTTCTCCTTTGTTTGGGCTGCATTGTATGTTGTAGGAGGTGCTTAAATCTTGTTCACACCTGTCAGGGCTGAAGCCTGGCATAGGAAGCAGTTTGTAACAAGACTTCTGTTGTTGCCGAAAAAGGGTTCTCACTAAAAACAGAACTTTATTGTAGCAACTTGTTAATGTTCAATTAGGCAGATTCTGGGTGCCCTGCAGCGGTGGAAGGGAGCTCTCACATTCCATATGCTACTTACCTTACCACCCTGTTTGTGCTCCCACACACATGAGGCACCAAGTGGCAGACTGGCTGAGCCACAGCGGGGGCTCTTGAACCCAGGGATTTTAAAGAAGTGGGTTTGGTGCTGCTTGGAGCTGGGCTGAAACAGAACCTCTGGTGCTTGGTTCTAGCTGTAGTAGTAAACTGTGTGTTGGTGCTTGCTGACTTTCCCCACCCTTGGGTGTGGCTCTCTGGCTGTGTGTGTGTGTGTGTGTGTGTGTGTGTGTGTGTGTGTGTGTGTGTTACACAGCTAGCCCCCAGGCATGGAGAAAAACCAAGTTTGTGGTTGCTTCAGCAGCATTGCCCCCAAGCTATGCAACTTTTGTACTTGGGAAACAGATCACCCCTTTAGAATCAAAACCAGAATTTGGACTGGTTCCCATATCCAGCTGGGATGAGAATTCTTTTCTGAATTGGGATCCGTCTTTTTTTTCTTTTTCTTTTTTTTAAAATTCCTAGAGCTGCTGCTATCAGTTGCCGCTCAATTGTCAAATGTTTCGTACCCAGCATCATTAGCTTGTGGCTTGTGTAATTGGGAAATAAAAATGAATTAATTTTGGAAAAGGTATAAAATTGAGGAAGAGGATTCAAGTTTGAGCTTTGCAAATGCTGAGCATTTTCATAGGAAGCTGGTTTGATGGACATTTGGCTCTTTGGGTAAAAAAATATATATTAAAATTGGCTATGATTGACCTTGATGTGGGGTGAAAGCTTGAGAGCTGTAGGATTGTTATCAACTATTAAGAGATGACTTCTTTTCCATCTCTTCTCCAACACTATTTTAAAAGATGTTTAAAGGTAGAAAATTTTAATGAAAGGCCATTCTGGCCTTGGAGTTTGGAAGACTCAGGTTCAAATCTTCCCTCCTTAGCCATGTGACCATGGGCAAGACACTTTATTGATCAGTGCCCCCAGGCATCTCTTTTAAGACTGTAAATTCTAGGTGAGTTGACTGCCAGCATTGATGGAGGGAGTTTCCGCGCTGAGAGTTTCTTACACTGATCCAATCACAGATTCAGAACAGCCACTAGTTTCGTGTGAAGACCAGAAGGGGAGAAACCTGAGTGTGGGTGCTACTCTGTCCACCCAACATGTCTCTTCCTGCTTGTCAGTGCTGGCCAGGCCTGGACTGTAAAATATTTCCCCCTGTGGCAGGCTTTTCCTGTAGTGTTGAGCGATGAAGAGTGCAAGGCCCTGGCAGTGTATTAAACACTAGTTGAGTACAGGAGGGGCAGTATATCACAGGAGAGAGATAAGCAAAGTTCTCTGATTGTGGATCAATAAAGGTTAGTGACATCATATCTCAAAGTGAGAGAACCTGCTTTCTGCAGAGCCATTTATCAGATCACAGGCTCGAAGGGGGAGTTAACCCCTTTCTGCTCAGATTTCTGTTTGTGGAACACGGATGAGCAACATTTCCATTTTCTTTTCTACTTCTTGCTTAGGGAAGAGTCTATACCAGTGTGGGAATGTTTGCTAAGCTTGGGTTGACTTTGAGATGCACTACAAGACGAGGCTATGGAAAAATTCTTAGATTGGTTTTTTGTTTTGTTTGATGTAGGTGTAAATTTGTACTGAAAATTCACATTTTAAAAAAGACTTCACTGATATGGTAACCTCTTCCATGTGTGACCAGGCAGTGCCAATGTCCCTTCCAACTCTCAAATTCTGTGATTCTCTGCTTTGTGCCTGTGAACCAGTTTGTGAACAGGTATGGTGTGAATGGTGAGAATTAGTTAGGATACCTGGGGGGATAGTGTTTTGTATTCTGTGCTTGATAAATTATGATAAAATAGAGATGCAGTATAGTTAGCTCACATCTCACAGAGGATGAGAGCAGCCTTGGGTATTTACCATTCATGTGAGTCAGCAAGCATTCATATGTTGTCTATTGTGGGGTTAGACTGTTAGCAAGGAGAGAAATGAGCAGATTTTTAAAACTTAGGAATCGGCCCTTGCCCTAGTGGAACTGACTGTCTAGTGGGTGATGACATCTATAAGTGACTTTTAAAAAAAAGTGACATGTGTGCTTGAGAGGCATGAGACACTCCAGGTGGATCTAGGCTGGGGTGTTTGTTGATTGGTGGAGAAGGTCCAACCTGAGTTGGGCAAATGACATGTGTGATTCTGATCTGAGAGAGAGAGCTACCTCTAACTGGCTGTGTGTGTGTGTGTCTTTGGCCATGGCCACCAATCTCTCAGTTTTATCATGTTTGAAACTGGGATAATGTTTTTTTTTTAAACCACATTGAAGTATGGGAAGTACCATGCAAATAAATGCAAGATGCCATTATTATTACCGGATTAGCAGATTTTCTAATATGCCAACACACCGTGATGGTGAATTTTCGACCACCTTCCCAGTCTTGTTTTGGTTTTCAGTGTCATACTCTGAGATTTGGGGGGAATTGTATAATTTGTGGTAATTGACTCATCCACTCTTAGTTCTGTATAAATGAAGTTGGAGCTGGTCTGTCCGGTGATTGGAATGTATGCATTTTCTTTCCTGAAGGCACATCTCCTCCTTACCAAGGAAACATCCATTTTCTGAGTGACTTTGGAGATTTTTATTCCTAGAGTTGGATCGCCCTTCATTCCATCCCTCCAGTGATTTATGGATGGGAGAGAAGGCTTTTCCTGTAGGTCTCTGGCTGTTTATCTTTTGGTTTTGCCCTGATGATGTTCACATTGGCTAGGATGTTGGGGGGAGAGATGCCAGTCACATAGCCCAGGGGTGGTGGGGGAGGGGATTGAAGCCAATGCTTCCAACCCAAGCTAATGGGCTGATGTCCAAGTGGAAAGTGTATTTTCATTGAGGAAGTGGAGGTATTAGTGGAGCCTGGATTACTGTGTGATTGTGCTGTCAATACTGCTGTATTGAGTCTGTGAGAGCCCGCACAATACAGGGAAACACTTAGCTCACTACTGCTGCTTATTGAGAAGCCAATAGCAATTTACTTGCTGACACTTGACATCAAATCCATGCCTAGAGTTGCAGGTCTTACTGCACTGCCATGGACTTCTCTCTCAAAGCCCCCCTGCCACTCATTCTGAGGGTGCAGCTGAACCTCCCGTGAGATTCATGGGCTCCAGAGTTCGTTTGTAGGAGAAGGTTCTCTCTGAGAGCTCCTCCTCTTCACACTAGCTTCCTATCAACAAGTGGGCTGGGGGCTCCCTTCATTCCTCCAAGGGGAGAGAATCTTCAGCACTTTGGGAATTTTTCCTCCCTCCCATCCCTAAGGGGGAAAAAAGTGTTAAATTTGATGCAGGAGGAGGGAGAACATAGAGGGAAAACATGAGAATGAGTCTTTATGTGTCTGGTAGGCTGCAATCACACACACACACATACACACACACACATACACACACACACACCAATCACCATCTAGGAAGAGGGAAGCCCATGGAGCAAGGAAAGAGAGAGGGAGGGGCAGAGCAGACATGTCCCCTCCTGTCACTCCCTCAAGTATGGAAGCACGCCCATACATTCACAAAACTGCAACAGGGAGATGTGCCCTCACCTGCCCATTCATGGGGGAACATTTAACTCCTCAACTTCCGGCCAGGTGCCGTTGCCCAGCACCTTCCTTTCTTCCTTTCTCAGTCTAGTGGTTTTTAAACTGTTTGCAGGTAGTTGAGGCAAGGGCCTATACTTTCAGCCCTGGATCCTTCCTCACATATGGGCCCATACTGTCTGAGTGGCCATCCCACGATCAGAAAAGGGTGTGCCTAAACACACCAAGATTGGCGAGTATCTATCCTAGGACACCATTCCCATTGAATTTCCAGTGCAATTTAGTTTTTATCTTTGCCTTTCCATGCTTTGGGACATAGTTCAAAACTTTTTTTTCATTTTATATGGGGGAGAGAGGAAAAGGAAAAAAAATGAGGCCTGTCTTGGGAATATCATGTCATGATGTCCAGCCTGGTCATTTCCCGTGACTTCCTGAATTCATGGAAGGTGGGGGAAAGGGACTGGGTTGCAGTCTTGTGCATGAGAAATAATGATGTTTTCTGGCAAACCAGATAACAATCTGCTGTTGTCCTCCTAAAAGTCTTTTCGCTGTTGGTGGAACTGTCCCCTCCTAATTCAAGCTTGTTCTTAGCTCATCCACCTTCCCAGCCTGTTTCTTTCCTCCTGCCAAGCCTAAATTGCTTCATATCGAGAAAAGCAAAACTGTATGGGGGTCAGGCTAACCCATCTGTGGCTCTCAAAGCTTTACCTTTTCCCCAGTGGCCTTGACCTAGAGTCAAGATATAAAACAAATATAGATTTAAGTACCTGATGTCTACTGTATTTACTTTTAACAGGAGACCAGCATATTTAATTATGATAATACTAATGCCTTTTATTTATAGGCATCTTTCTTTTTTTCCTGAAAAAAATTAAAGTACCCCAAGGTACTAATTGAATGCTTTTGGAGGAATTGTCCATCAGTGCTTTCTAATATTTAGATGGGACAACAGAAGTTACCAGTTTGTACAGTAGATTGATGCAGAGCTGGAAGCAGTTTCTCAGCTTTTTTCCCCCTCCCTGTTGTTGTGCTAAATATAGTGACTTGCATTGCTTTCTTTGATGAGTAACTGGGCTGACATCTTTGTGGATGAGTAACTTTAACTGGTGTCTTGTTTTCTAGACGTTCTAGATTTATGTCCCGAAATAGAGTGGAAACTTTCTAGTGTAGGGCAGTAAGACAGACTGAGAGACCCAAGATCGCTAGACTTTTAGTTGGAAATCCTGGATTCAGCTCTACAACTATCGAACTCTGTGCCTTCACTGACCTCTTGGTTTCTTCATCTGTAAAACAAGAGTATCATTTTAAAGGAAAGGTTTTTTCCCAGAGTGATAGTCTTTGGTTCTAAGTACTTTCCGGATTGCTTGGGGAACATACTTTAGCAGAAACACTAGAATCATGCTCTCCATCTTTCCAAGTTAATAGGAACCTTTAACTGTTTGTAGGGGAAGTCCAACACTAAAGTGAATCCTGTTATTTGTAGCTCTTCTACACTCTGGAGAGAGAATTGATTAGCATTTGGCTCTTCCTTAGAGGAAAGGTCCAGATTAGGGTGTGGTTAGAGCTAGTACTAGTTCATCATAGGTTGGACTATGGGATGATGGAGAAGTTTTAAATTTGCTCTAAGGCAAGCCACCATGGTTGGGTAGGTTCAACCCATAGACAACCTAACCTCAGCATTGAACTTGGAAGAGATCTGAAAATTCTGCTGGATGCCCTGGGGTTATTTTGGTCTTAGAGTGAGTCTTCCAGGTCTACACCTACACTCGTGATGTTTGGGGCTTTGCCTAGTATCTGGTTTTAAGTGAAATTTGGGAAGTTGCTTGGTGTCTGCTTTCCCCTTCACTTCCTTCACAGTGTTTGTTGGATACATGTCTTCCTGAGCTTTCTACGTACCATTTTCTTCATCTAGTTCTTGACTGTTTCATAAACTTATTATGAAATAGCCTCCTAATCACTCTCATAAACTCCATTTCTTTTTTCCTCCTTACCACCATCAGACTGATCCTCCTAAAATAACACTTTCATCCTGTCACCAACACCACCCTCATCTACCCATTGACATGCAAGGTACTCCGTCCTAGAATTGCTTTCCAGAACACCTGGAAATGAGGCCTGGTCTCCCTCATTCTCTGCCTTTGCTTGTGTTTCATGCCAGACCTTCAAGGTCCTCTTCCATGAAGCTTCTCCTTGGTAGACATTAATTTATCTTCTTTCATCAGACTTTTAAAATTCTATTTTATTTTTGCCATTATCACACTCTTTAGCCCTCAGAGTTAGACACTCGTTTGATAAATATTTAGGGAAGATACCATATATCAAACCTACCTGTACCAACTGCATGTAGATGTAAGTAGTACTGTCTAGGGATCCTCCTTAGGGTTCTTCTCTTTCCCCACTCCTTCTTCTGCTTTTGTGGGCATCTGTAGCTTGCAATCCAGGTAGTTGGGAGAGGCTCCAAACCAATCTGGAGCAGGTTGGAGAGATGACCCTTTTTCTCCAAACATTGCTGCTGTGGGATAAGTCTGTCTGTTTCCCCATTTTCCATGCTTTCATATAGGTATGCCTCACCTCTTCTAATGGGCCATTTGTTTCTTGAGGACAGGAACCATGATGTGTTCTAATTTTGAGGACTCCATAGTTGTCACCCCCAAAAGAATTTCTTATAACTTGTGGTTGACTGCTGGGTGGAGTGTCCCTGGGTTCTCAACATCTCATCTGCTGAGTTATGTTTAATGCTACTAAAGTGCTAGTTTCTAGGTTACCCAGATTTGAAATAGACTGTGCAAAATAGGGACAACCTACCCAACGTGCAGGTAGATATTTGAGTGGATTGCCAAGGACCCCATGAGGCTTGACATTTTTTAGAACTTTTCAGTTGAGCTTAACATCTGAGAATGTGACTCATAAATTCCATTTGAATTCATCGTCAGTAACTTCATTGGCAGGATGTGGCTGACCAGAATCGCCAAAGTCAATATGCTGGATCTGGTTGGGGCAACTTTGGGTTGAGCGTCTCATTTATTTGTTTGCTTTTAAATTGTGTTTCTTCCATGTGCCATTACTGTCTATCTCAGATTCAAGAACACCAGCTGTTCCGTGTGGTGGGGTTATTATTTTTTCCCCTTTTTGTCTTGTGGGAGAAGTTTACTTTGGGAACCCAAGGGGAAGGCCTTTTGTTTTAAAATATGTTATGAAGATGGAGGGAATTTGGCTTTGCCACTTGTTTACATTGACAAAGTCAATCCTTTATAGGGGAAATCTATAGGACCATAGATTGCAAGTTACAATGAGAGTCCTTGAGTTCAGCCTCCTCGTTTTACAGATGAGGAGACTGAGGCCTTCTGAGATTAAGTGATTTACCCAGGGTCACTGGAATTTGAACTAGGGATCTGGGACTCTGCAGTTGTGCATTTGGTAACGGGCAGGACTTTGAGGATTAGGTATACAGTAAGCAGATTGTGTAATACGTTGATTGGTACCTACACATGGGTACCTGTAACTGGTGGGCGGTAAGCTATAGTTTTAGAACTCAGTGTCAGGTTTGTTGCCATTAATGGTCCTGTGATATAATCAGTGCTTGCTTTCCCTTCATCTCTCAGATACTTGTGACCTGTGGGCCAGGAGTAGGAAGGACCCTTTTGGGATGCTACTAGCAATAGAGGATTTTGCCTTTGAGTAAGGATAAGGCTCAGAGTGGGAGGTGATCCTTGAAGTAGTTTTAAGTGTAACTCAGTAATTTGCTCAGACTCACTCCTCTGTGCAGAGGCTAAAGGTTCTAGGCTAGGGCCCTGACAGAGTTGGAATGTGTAAAAAGAAAAGGTAGGTATTCTGTGTGCTCTGCCAGATATGTCAGAGATCTCCCTCATTTTTCTTCTTACCAACTGACTAAAACAAACATGAAGCTGTGGGTGGTCAGAAGAGGAAATCTTAAAAAAAAAAAAAAAAGGCAAAGGGAGGAGGGGGTTTGGGTCGAGTGGCCTTTGAGAGGTAAGGAGAGCGAGAAGAATACAGAAATCTCTCTAGGAATTGGCTCAACCTTTAGATTGAGAGGTTGTTTCCTGAGTCTAATGATGACTCATGCTCTCTTAGGGTTCATGTCCTTTGCAAGAAGGTCTACACAGAGAAAAAATGCTAATCTGAGGGTGTAAATGCAAACACTGGGGAACACAGTTAAGCAGCAGTCAGGTTCAGACAGGTAGAGGACCGTTCCCTGTGTGCACTAACAGGAGTGGGAGGAGTCTAGAGGGATGTAGGATGGGAAGTCCTGGGTCAGCGGACGATGGTAGCAGAGGGTATGTATTTGGATAGATCTTGTTGGGAGGGGTGGATGGCAGCTTGGAAGGAGCTGAGTGTGTGTGTGTGTGTGTGTGTGCGCGCGCGCGCACGTGTGCAGACATGCATGCTGATGCTGATAAAGGATGTGAGCTGCTTTTACAGTCCTCTCTGGGGTTAGGTTTTATGCCTCAGGCAGCCTTCCTGAGTGTCTAATGAAGAAAGTGAAAGTAGATCAGACCCTTCATTGACTTCTGGGGACCTGAATGGGACCAGACTCCTCACAGACCTAGGATTCTTAGCTGAGATGGTTTTGTAAAGCCACACAAGAGTTTTTCAGCACAACTCTTACATGAGGCGGGATTAGGAGAAACATGATTCTTTTCCTCCCCACTGTTGTGGTAGTACATTAGCCAGTCGGATCTACAAGAACTCTTGAACTGATGCACCTGAGGAAATAGATTTGTAGAAGGGTTAGGGCTCATGTTCTTAGAAGGAGCGTGTTCTTAGAAAACCAGACAGGCCAGAGTCCAGATGCAGCTAGAGATTTTTAACCAGGACTCCTCTGCTTTAGCAAACTGACCTTTGGGTTCTTTTCCAGCTGAGTCTTTGAGAACAAACTTCAAATGGTCTTTAAGTGGTCGGTAGAAGGAAGGACATTTTGAGGAATCTCTGGGTCTGGTGAGGAATGTTCTGGTTCCACTCATTTTGTGTTTAGAATCAAGCGTCTCAAGTTAACATTTATTAAAGGGAGGAGGGTCAATTTTGATTTCTTGTGATGAAAATAAGGCAAGAGATGAGAAAGCAAATAGTAGAAGATATTCTTGAATCTTAAGAAAATATTTTCCACAATGTAGTTTCAGGAAAGAGTGATCGCTTATCTACATCTCTTCTCTGTTCCCTTCCTCCCTTCCTTCCTTCCTTCCTTCCTTCCTTCCTTCCTTCCTAAATGGAAAATGGAGCTAGTGAAACATAGATAGTGTCTCTCTGAGAAGAAAGGGAGGGTACTTAAGGTGACCATGGGGACTAAAATCTGACAGTAAGTGAAGGAAGAGGAGTGTAAAGACCGTATCTTACATCTGGTTACCAAGGTCAGCTTTGAAAAACATTAGAGTAATCTTGACTTAATGCATTTTCTCCTACCCCTGCCCCTCTTTCAGGCCAGCTCTTTGATCTCCTTTGGTGTAAGGGACTCCCATATGGGTCATCTTCCTCAGCTAAGGTAGATCTGGCTACTACCCTGGGGCACTGAGAGGTTAAGCAGCTTGACCAGATCATATAGCCAGTGTATTCCAGAGATAGGATTAGAACCCACGTCTTCTTCTGGACAGATAGCTCTGTCCACATTAAATCATGCCGCCACTCTTAAGACATATTCCCACACCTGTGAGGGGCAAGAGGAAAGTCCATAGTTCATAGAATAAACAGATATGAAAATTCACATAAAAGAGAGGAAAATTGTTGGTGTTCTTTGTGTTTAAGACCTTTAAGATGAAACCATAAATTACTCAGGGGATAAGGAGAAAGGGGAGTAAGTCTGGTACTGAATCATCTTGGTGGAAACGAGGAAGAAGCAATAGTTGGACGATGACCAGCCTGGGAAAATTAGTTAGAAACAGACCATGAGATAGAGCAAAAAGGCATTCTTTTCTTCTCAACAGCCACTTTTTCTCTGGCTCTTGTGTTTGAAGATGTATCTTTGTCGAGCTAGAGGCATAAGGATCAGAGCTCCACTGCAGAAAATGTCCATGACACTTTTTGACCCTTTTTATAGGGAATGTAGGGCAGGTAGATAACACTGTGGATAGAATGGGCCTGGTGTCTTCCTGAGTTCAAATGTGGCCTCAAACATGTACTGGTTGTGTGACCCTAGGCTGGTCACTTAACCCTGTTTGCTTCAGTTTCCTCATCAGTAAAATGAGCTGGAGGAGGAAATGGCAAACCACTTCAGTATCTTTGCCAAGGAATCCCCAAATGGGGTCATGAAGAGTGAGACATGACTGAAAAATGACTAAAATGTGTCCTTTGAACACACAAAAAAATAGGTTAAATAAGGAAAGTGTGTAAGATTCATATAACTGGGAGTGTGTGTGTTGGGGGAACCATAAAACCAGAGAACCCAGTGGGGCAGGACAGGATGTAGCAGGATCCCATGACTTGAGCTTTCAAAGGTGCTTTGGTGTAAGGAGGATTGGGATGTGTAAAAAGCCTGCTGTTATACCTTAGCACAGTAGTTCTTGGTCTCAGGATCCCTTTACACTCTTTAAAATCCTTTAAGATCCCTTTCTCAAAGTGCTTTTATGTGGGTTGTATCTGTTGGTACTGACCACATTAGAAACGAAAATGTCTTTGTATTATTGTGGAAATAACTTTGACCTCGAAGACCTTCTGAAAGGGAGGAGTCCCTGGATCACACTTGGTGAACCTTAGCATGTGAGCAAATGGAAATCAGAAGACCAGTTTAATTGTACCACCTCAGGTACAATTGGGCTTTGCGCTGATGTTTCTGATGCAGGTGAGATGTCCTCCTCAGGCAGCACCCTCATTTCTCTTCTTTACCTCCATCAGTTCTGTTGAATCTATATAAGAAATCTAGTCCTGGAAAGCTGAGCACTCCTGAGGTGTTAGGAAACTTGAGCAGGCGGGCAGCCAGCTTCTGATGTGGTTGGCAGCCTGGATTACCCATTCTCAGGTGCTGCAAAGATTGAAGAGACTGATGGCCTGAGGCTGCCACAGAGGTGGGCAGGATGCCACTGCTTTTCCAATCTTACCTGGTCTCTTTGTCTTGGAGCAACCCTGGATGCAGTGGCTCAAGTTTGCTAGGCCTGGGAGCTGACCCGGACAGTGGCTGCAGTCCTTCTCTCCAGTGCTTGGACAGAAAGCTGACTTTGGTTTTAGCTTCATTCCTGTTGGTAGGGGTTCTCCAATTCAAGACTTGGACTCTAGTGTTTTGTCTTTGATAAAATGGAGACAACGTTCTTGGATGCTCTTTTCCTTTGGCCTGCCTCTTGCTTTTCCAGTTCTTTCTGGAAGGATGATACTTGCCGGGCATTCTTCCCAACACGTTGAGAAGGTTTTCTCCCAGTTTCTGTTCAGGTGAAGCCTTGTTAGAGGGTCTAGATAGTTCTTTCTTGAAACTAGGAAATTATGTTTCACTTTATACACTAACTGTATTCCAGTTTGTGCACAAGGGAACTCTAAACATAGTTCTCATATTAAGTAGCTTATAAACCAATCTCAGCTGAAGAGCCACGTTTTGCGTCTTCATGAGAGCTGGCTCAGGTCCTCCAGACTTTCCTCCCAAATAATATTTCCTGGGAAATAGAATGAGTTTCGATGTTCAGATATTGATTGGCATTTGCCAAAATCAGCATTGGGTCACATTTTGGGAATATATGAATTTTGTTGTGTTTTATTTTGTTTTCAGAAGCAGCAGACTTGGGCTTGACAGAAATAATTCGTTAAAGTGAAAGTGATGAAACTACCCCTGTGAAAGGGGGCATCAGAGCGCTGCGGAAGAAGGGTGTCATGACCATATGGATTCATCAAATCTTTTTGGTTGTTGTTCAGTTGTGTTGGACTCTCCGTGACCCCATGTGGGGTTTTCTTGGCAAAGATACTGGAGTGGTTTGCCATTTCCTTCTCCAGCTCGTTGTACAGATGAAGATACTAAGGCAAACAGGGTGAAGTGACTTGGCCAGGGCGACAGAGCGCGGAAGTGTCTGAGGCCAGGATTCCAATTCAGGAAGATACGTCTTCCTGAGCCAAACCCAGTGCTCTATCCACTGCACCGTCTAGAGAATATTTTAGCGGGAGGCAGAGTGGCACAAATGAATTGAAATTTGGGGAAAGCATCATGGGACTTTTATACAGCAGCCTAATGAATTGGTTAGTAGGGGAGAAGGGATGTTTCCTCAAAAACATGTTGTGGTTGTTGTCTTTTGGATTATTTAATGTTATGTGCACACTGCAACTTACCAGTGTGTGTACAACAAAGGCAACGAGGCATCACGGACCCAGAGCGCTGGGCTTCCGGCTAGGAAGCCCTGAGTTCAGATTCTACCTCTCACACTATCTGTGCGATCCTGGGCAAGTCATTTAAGGTCTGTCTCTGTGTCTTGGGCAACTCCTTGTACAAATGGTTGGGCATTGCTCCCATGGAGGAAGAAGCTGGTGGGTATGGGAAGGAGACATCCTGACGATGGCACATCGGTCTCTTTTCTCTTAAGGCTGGAGAGCGCTGAGGTTGAGTAGGAAGAAGGCACACTCAGGCTATTGGTGTTTTTAATTATTCAGAATACCTTTTGCTGATGGAAACTATTTTAAGGGGTAATTAAGTTCCCATGCCAGTTTCACTGTAGGGTGGGTTAAATGGACCTGGGTGGTGTGATTGGAGAACCTCCCCACCATTTAAAAATACGACTGCCACAGGAAGATATGGTGATCTTGAAATAGAGCCTTGGACTTACAGTCACAAATACCTGAGTTCAGATGTTACCTCAGATACTCACTAGCCATGTTTCCCTCTTTTTGCCTCAGTTTGCTCATCTGTAAAATTGAGATGATAATAGCACCTACTTCCCTGGCTTGTTTTGAGGATCAAATTAGATAATACTTGTAAAATTCCTAGCAAAGTGTCTGGCGCAGCGTAGTAGGTGTTACAGAATTGTAAGCTGTCATCATCATCATCACCATCTCATAGGCCAAAACCCATTGCTGAGTTGTTGGGGCTTATCTATATAATATCTTCTGCTAAAGGATCTGAAAAAATTAGGATCTAAATCAATCCAACATGCATTTATTAGGCACCTTTTGTGTGCAAGACACTGGGCTTGGTGCTGGGAAATGAAGACAAAATAAAAGACATAAAGGAATCTGGGATTTTTCTTTTGTCTTACGTACATAAATTTAGATAAAGAATTGGTGATGCAGACCTGATTCCACGGTACAAGGTAGATCTGATAATTAAGAATAGTGCTTAGCCAGATTGTACTGAGAAAGTTAAATGGGGAGGTGATTAGGGGACTATCTTCATTCAAATCGCTAACAAACCTACTGCAACCTTTGAAGTAGTAATGGCAGCCTGGTACAGTGGGTAGCTACGGGATCCCACAGTGCATATTGTGCCTGCAGTCAGGAAGATTCATCTCTGTGAATTCAAATCCAGCCTCAAACGCTTAATTGGCTCTGTGACCCTGGCCAAGTCTCAGTTTCCTCACCTTTAAAATGATCTGGAGAAGGAAATGACAAACCACTGTAGTATTTTTGCCAAGAAAACCCCAAATGGGATCGTGAAGAGTCAGCCCTGTTGCTGTATGTGAGTAGAAATGATGGTGTTAGCCAGTGATGCTCAGGAAGCTCTGAATATCTGGTTGCGCAGGGACCTCAGAGGTTATTTAGACTGGCCTCTGCCTGAGCAGGAACTCTTCCTACCCCATCTTCTCAAGTTGTCATCCTTCCCATTTCATCCTATTATGGAAGTTCACCAAAATGCCTTTTTATGTGAAATTCAGTTGGGTTGAGGAAATACTTTTAATATTCCAAGTGCCACTCTGCTTGGGCAGGATCTGATTTCGTGACCTTCAGAGGTGTTCCAGAAACACCAGCTTAGTGTAAGCTTTGGCCTTGGCTGTTGAACAATTCAGTTGTATTACTGACCCACGTTAGCACTTCTAACCCCAGTTAGAAGTCTCTCTGCCTCTGCTTTGTTTTAGCCGTTCTTCTTCCAGAGCAAGTGTCTGTAATGCACAGAACTTGCCTCTCCTCTGAACTGCTTGGTGGGGTATAGAAAGTGCAATGTGGGCTTAGAGTCCCAGCTCTGTTACTACCTACGCAAGTCCCTCTGCACTCCTGGGGGCCTCCACTCCCTCCCACATCTCCGAGATGAGAAGAGGTGAATTCGCTTGGCCCCTCTTACTCTGGAGCTACATTTGAGGGGCTCAGCCTCTTGGTTTATGCTTTTCTTATGTTTCTATCTTAAGTTTTCTCTTTTGTTGTTAATGCATGTTATATCTGGCCTTAATTTTCCTTTACAGTTTAGGGTTGATGACATGGGTCATATAAGTGGTAACGTTTCAGTCCTGAGGATAGAAAGGTAATCCTCAAATCTGTGGGGAGGTCAGCAGTTTGCTTTCTAGTCCCTGAGGCTGGATTTGCACTCAGGAAGAGGTCTTCCTGACTCCAGGCCCTGCACTTAATCCGCGGCACCACCTGGCTGCTTCTAGTCCCTGGTGAAAATTGTTTGACTTGACTGCGTCTGGAGTCAGGTGAAATATTCATTAGTTTTTATGAAAAACACTGAAGGAGTACCAATAAGACTGTTTTCTGGCTCCTCATCATTAGAGTAGAATTAAATTCTGCTTGGGTTGTGTATGAGATGATGCCTTTGCTATAGCTCCATCTTGATGCCTTTCCAAAAGGCTTGGGGGGCTGTAGGAAGATGGCCATGATCAGTGCTTAAATCTTGGATCCTTGAAGTATTTGGTGGGGATTCATCCCCAGAAGTGTTTTCTCTGTACAGGTTTTCTTCCTCTCACATTTGCAAAATGTTCTCCCACACCTTCTGGTGTAAGATGCATTAAAATGTCTTCTAGGCACTGAAAATAGATGAGTGCGTAGTAGTGTGGAATCTACTGTCCAGAAATGATTTGGATCTGACCTGGCTTGGTAGGAAGTACTCCATGAGCTGAGTGGTCTGGGGGAGAGACCAGGTGTGGGTGAGATGCTTCATCTCTTGAAGGAGGGAGCTGGTAGATCCCAGGCCAGAAGTCTGTCCTACTGGCAACTGGGAGGTTGGGAGCAGGTGGGGAGGAGGGGAGCATGGATCATGAAGGTTCTACTCACTTTCTCTGATAGTACTGCCTTTTGGATATAATGCATTTTGAATGTGGAATATACTGTTAAATGCTGCCCCCCAACAAAAAGGGATTAATGCAGCTGAACTGCTTGCTTTCTCACTTTGAGTCCTTCTTCCTTCCTTCCTTCCTTCCTTCCTTCCTTCCTTCCTTCCTTCCTTCCTTCCTTCCTTCCTTCCTTCCTTCCTTCCTTCCTTCCTTCCTTCCTTCCTTCCTTCCCTATCTTTCCTTTCTTTCCTATCTTTCTTCCTTTTTCTTCCTTCCTTTCTTTCTTCCTTTTTTTTTTTTTTGTAAAAAGTGTTTCTGCAAATTTCAAGCATTCAATGAATATTGGAAAAACCTGGTTCTTGAACTCTGTTCAGTCCTAGCTAGGACATCTTTCAGGGGTTATTTTCCAAATGTTTCACCTTCTCAGTACTGTTCACTGTACTGGGTCAGAATTTGCCTTCCTTCAGATCCTGACCATCTCTTCTGCCTCTCCTTTCAAGAGACATAGAGAAGGGAACAACATACACAATTGTGGCAACAGTGTACTAGCCAAAATGATGAAGCTGCCAAGCCCCTGGCAAATATAAAGTATTTTGGTGTTTGACCATACCTATAAGGGTAGAGGAAGTATCCTTTCTTTCTATTAATGTTAAAAGAATTGGTTTTGGAGGTGAAGGGACTTTAAGTTTTAACATCTGGATTTAGAGGACTTGGACATAGGAACTAGGCTGATGTTTTCGTTGGTGACCTTGAGGCAGCCTTGAGGCCACATGTGGCCCTCTAGATCCTCAAGTTTGGCCCTTTGTCTGAATCCAACCTTTACAGAACAAATCCTGATTTGGACCTGGAAGGCTGGCCACATGTGGCCTCAAAGCTGCAGGTTCCCTGCCCCTGGTGTAGGGAATCTCTTCCATAGAGAATCTCCCTCTACCATCAAAGATGGAACTTTCTCTGCCACTTCAGGTTTAGAGAGTTGCCTAGGGGACTCTCAATGGTCAGTGACTTGCCGAGGATAACACTGCCAACCGTGTCAGAGGTGGGGCTAGAATCCTGGCTTTGAGGATAGCTCTCTGCTGTACTCTACCTTTAATTGAAGAATAAAAAATACAAACCTTTTTATCAGATATGCAGAGTCAAGCAAAACAAATCCCCAGTTAGTCATGTCCAACATATTTTTGTTTCATTCTGGACTTTGAGTTTAAGGGCTGGCCCTCTGCTGATGGTGTCTGTGTTTTAAAACTGTTCCTCAGTAATTGTGGTTTGTCTCTCACTGGTCAGAGTTCCTAAGTCTTTCCTAGTTGTTTGTTTTCTGCAATGTAATTATTGTATCAGTTATTCCCTGAGTTCTGCTCACTTCACTTTGCAATAGTTCCTACAGCTCTTCACAAGTTTTTCTGAAACAGTCCCTTTTGTCTTCTTTTTATGTTACAATAATATTCTGTTACTTTTATGTGTACCATCATTTTTAAATTAATTGTTTTCAATTATCAGGCATTTAAATTATCAGACCATGTTCAAAAGTGGGTGGCTCATTCTGCATGTTCAATCTCTTCACCTCTGTCAGGAGGCACAGGTATCATTCTTTATTGTGGTCCTCTGGAATTAAAGCTCTTAAGTCTTTCAAAACAGTTTGTTTCTACAATATTGATGATATGGTAGAAGTTGTTCTTCTGGTTTGCATACTTCATTTTGCATCGATCCACGTAAGTCTTCCCAGATTTCACTGAAACTGTCTCTGAAATAATTTGTTATGCCACAGTAGTATTACATCTATGCATCATTTGTTTACCCTCTCCCCAATTGAGGGGCACCATCTTTATTTGCAGTTCTTTGCCACTACAAAAAGAGCTGCCATAAATATTTCTATACTTTTGTGTCCTTTTCCTCTTTCTTGGATTTCTTTGGAGTGTAGGACTAGTAGTTGTATGAAAGAGTTGAAGAGTATACAGTTTTGTGACTTTGATTTAGTTCCACATTGCTTTCCAACATGGCTGAACCACTTCACAGCTTCATCAATAGTGTACCAGGGTGCCTGTTTTTCCATAGTTTTTCCAACATTTGTTGTTGTCTTTTTTTTCAGGGTCATTTTTGACAGTCCAATAAGCATGAAGTAGAACCTCAAAATTGTTTTAACTTGGATTTCTCTAATTATTAGTGATTTGGAGCATTTTCCCATGTCTATTTATAGCTTCAGTTTCTTACTTTGAGAAATGTCAGTTCACACTCTTTGACCATATATCAACTAGGGAACAGGAATGCGTTTTCTCAAGGTGTTTGGGAAATACATGTTGCGTTAAAATGTATTGCTGTGTACATAACAATAGAACAAAAGCGAAGGTTAGAATGGTATTGTGATGGTAAGTGGGACTGACCACTCCAAAGAGCTTGTTTCCATCGATGGTAGAGACTCAAAGCATGGGTTCTGTGGACGCGCAAGGAGTTCATAGTTAGATTTTAGGGCAGTTTATTAATTTGGGGTAAAAAGTTACATTTTTATTTTCACTAACCTCTAACTAAAACTTACCCACTTTCCAAATTGAAGGAAATGTTAACAGATATTCAAAGAAGAGGTCCATAGGCTTCACCAGACTCCCCAAAAGATTCATGACACATAAAAAAGGTTAACAGTACCTGCTCTGTAGGAATTAAAAGAATTTAATGGAATATTTTAAAAAATACTTTTAAAAAAATTAATGGTTTAAAAGAATATCTCTGGAATATGAGTTCATACTGTATTTATAACAGTAAAAATGAAATGACTCTTCTTGTCCAGTGACTCCTGGGTTTAATCTTAGCATCATAAATTTAGAGCTGGAAAAGGCCTTGGTCCAACCTTTTCATTTTGTAGTTCTCTTGAGGACACACATTGTTGTAGAGCCTGGATTCCAACCCAAGGCCCTCTGACTTCTAGGCCAAGAACTCTTTATCCCATGCCCACACGGTGCAAGCTTGGTGCCAGTCAGTTTCTGGAAGTAAAAAATGAACTGGTCACTGTAAATTTTGAGGCTTGTTCTGTATAACAGAATTGATGATGATACCTATAGATGTTTGGTATGAAATGTTATACTTTTCAAAGTAATAATCGCTGACATTTATATAGTTTGCAGAGTACTTTACATGCATTATCTCATTTGTCATTTGATATTTCCACCTAGATTCAGGACAGTATACTCTACTTGATCAATGTGCTCTTTTATGGATCAGGCATTAAATAACATGTCATTAATAACACCCCCATGATTTCATGCATAGGCGACGTTTCTATGAGGTGGCATGGCACTTGGCGAGTTAAGAGTGAGTGCTGGCCTAGGACTTAAGAGGCCTGATTCTGGGCCTAGTTCTTGCTACGCACTGGCTGTATGACCTTGGGCAAACCCTTTCACTGGGCTGATCCTAGGTATCTAGTCTCCTGTTTTAATATGCTATGTCAGCTATGTATATAATATGCTCGGTAAGAAGCATAGGTTTCTTTTCACATGATGCGTCCACTTTCTTTGGGATTTCCCATTGTAGATATTATAAAGAAAGGGACAGGTTAGTTATATGCAAACTGAGGACGTGATTTATATGGAATTTTAATTGTACTTCACAAGATACCAGAGGAGGAAGATATAAGAAGTGGAAGAATTGGCAGTGAATGCTCTGGGGCATGGAGCATTGTTTGGAGATTGAAATGCACCTTGGGAGTTAAGAGTCTTGTGCTCTTACAAAAGAGCCCCTCCCGAAATAGACTCCCTTCTGTCAAGGAGAGAAAGGGAATGGGGAAGTTCTAACTCTTGGGAGTTGTATTTTTCCATACACTCTCTTCCCTACTCTAGAACATTCATTTTCAGATTTTTAACTTGTAGCCTGGTGGAAACCCATTTCATGTTGCCTTTTTAAAAGACCTTTTGTGGTTAACTTGTAGTTCCTGGAGAGATTGGTCTCCTCACTATTTTTGTGACCCACCAATCTGCCTCAGTGTCTCTTGTCTCTCCAACACTGTATTTATGTGTATAAAGAAGCTACATTTTTCCCAGCAAAAGACAATTGTCTCGTGAAAGTCAATGGGAAATTATGGTGTATATAACTTTCTACTTCATAGATAACTTTTCAGTAATGATCCTGTCCAACATGGTGAGGGTCCCCTACCATGGGACCATGTCTGCTCCAAGAGCAATAAAGTTGGTGGTAAAAGGAGCGTTTGTTCCTGACAAGAGGCCCCTTTTGTTCTTCAAGGAATGTGTTTATCTTTCATAGAGTACTTAATATCAGAAATTTTAGGGAAGGTAATCACACAATTGAATGCCACTGTTTGTGCCCATTTCTGGAAATCTTTTGTAGATTATTAAATATTGCGAGTTATTGAGAACCCAATTTAAAAAAAATCAAGGGCAGTACTTCACAAAACATACTTAGGTTACTAAGTTTTAATTATTTATGATATCTACTGTAAGTGCCAAAGGTATGTATGTTTGGAAAAAATAGTAATGGCTATTGTAATCAGTGATGTATAGGGCTTGTGGAAGTCTGCCTGTATATGTGTAAATATGTACATATATCTATGCTTTCTGCAGAATGTAGCTCCCTTCATGGAAATTTGTGTATGGTCTGTGGTCATTGGATTTCAAGGTAAATACATTGTGGAATGATGCTGAACTACAATGATAAAGCGCAGTAAGTGACAAAGTTGAAATTTTAAAAATTTCCTCTGGCTCATCACCCTCATAGCAGGTTATAGGATGAGGGAGAAAGGCCCTAGGAAGTAGGCTATACTACTCCTTAACTCTTTGAGTGCTGAAGTGGAAGACTGAGAGATTGAACTTCTGCCCTCACTAACTGCCACAAGTAAAAGTCTGAATATTCAGTTCTATAAACGTTTCATTAAATGCCTGCTGTGTGTCAGATACTATGCTGGACACCAGGGGGGAAAAAAGACCAAAATGAAATAATCCCAACCCTCAAGGAACCTAGATTCTATTAGCAAGATGCAGTAGAAGGTTAGATAAATAAATGCATCACATATGTAAAGTAGTTCAAAATTATTTCAGGAAGTAAGGGGTGAAGACAGCTATGGAGATAAGGAAGGACTCCTTCTCAGAGGAGGCTCCTGAGGAAAACTGTTCAGGGAGACTTGTCTTCTCTCCAGATTCTGCTACCGAGTAGTGTTTGACCTTGAAGAAATCATCTAACCCCTCCAGGCCTCAGTGTTCTCATCTGTGAGATGGAAGTGGCTTTCCTCCTCCAGGCATTTTTTTTCCTTGTCTCATTTGCAGGATTCTCACTCCCTTCCTCCCTTTAAATGTGTTTCCCAAATTCTCAGTCCCTCTTCTTTCGCTGTCTCTCCTTTGGTGATCTAATTCATTAGCACAGCTTTAGTGATCACTTCTATTTATGTTTTCACCATTTCTGTCTCTCCCCTCAGCTTCTCCCCAGGGTTTTAATTCTCTGTTTCCTAGTACTTGATGGGGTACCTCTTACTTGATGGGGTACCTGTACCTGGATGACCCATTAGTGCCTCAGAAGGACTGTTCAAGTCTGAAACTGAGCCTGTCACCTGCCTGATCTTGGTTACTTACTGGGAGCTTTCCAGTCCTTTGTGGCCTTGGCAGAATTGGATTCTGCCCTGTCCCTTGCTCTGCTCTGCCCTCCCCATCTGGAGTCAAGTCAGTCATCTCTTCCTAGAGCAGACCATTGGAATACCTTGGTTTGTTCTAAACCCTCTCTAATCTGTCCTCCACTGCTACATAAATAACCTTGCCAGTCAGTCTTAGCACAGTTAGCTGTGCTAGGTGATGCAGTGGATAGAGCCCTGGGCCTAGGGTCAGGAAGGCCTGAGGTCAGATTTGGCGTTAAATTATGCTTACTAGCTGTGTGACTCCAGGCAAATCACTTATCCTCTGCTCCCTCAGTTTTCTGGCTGTAAAATGGGGATAATGATAGCACTTACCTCCCAGGGTTGTAGAGGATCAAATGTGCCTGGCACATAGTAGGTGCTTAGTAAGTGCTTGTTTCCTCCTTCCTCCCCACTGACTAAAACATAGGTATGAATTTCTGACAGTCTGTTGCTTGCTCCCCTTCATGTCTTGTGCTTTCCTGTCTTTGGTTCCTCTCCCACAGCTGGGCCTTTTTGTTCACATTGCCCCTGATGCTTGGAATTCATTTCTGTCTGCAGCATGTCCCTTGTGAGTCTAGTGGGGATGGCACCTCTTTGGGCTTGTCTGAGAGGGATTTCTCCTGCCCTTTAGCCTGGCTTTCCATTGTTCTATGGCATTATGGCAGTCTTGTGTATGTGTGTACAGGGCATGTCTTCTCCCTCCAGTAGATTATACCTGCCCTCTTTGGAGGCAGGGGCCACTATGATCATTATTTTTAAAAATGATTTTCCAATGCCTGGTGGACAGTGCTGTCCCTATATAGTAGCCTGTGCAGCAAAGATGTATTGGTTTCAGTTGTCCTAAGTCAAAAGGAGTTGGTTTGTACAGTATGGTTTTAATAGCTTTTTCTGTTCCTTGTTAGAGTATCTATTTGTAGGCTTTATAAGGCATGTGACTGCTCGCCTTGTCTGCTGGGACATGGCAGCTCTGGGCACTTTGAAAAGGAAAATGTCTGTTTGATGAACAGCCCCGTGTCTGGCAGCCGTGGGGTGGGGAGCACCCAAGGTCTCCCTAGCTTCCTGACTTTGCGTCTCCAAGAGAAGCTTCCCCTTGTGTCTTCATCTCTGAATCCCATTCCATACAAAGTAAAGCAGATATGCTGGGAGGATCCTCTGGCTGGCTAGTGATTATGGCCCTCAATAGGCAGAGATGCAGAAAGTTGCCACGACACTAGGAAATGGTTGGGGGAAAAAAGAAGTTAAAACTGAACCCTCCCACTAGAACAAGCTCAGCTTTGTGTGGAGCAGGCTCAACGTATGAAAAGACCATTGTTTCAGGATGACTTTTTAATTAATACTCATTCCTCACACCCATCAGCTTTCAGAAGAGCCTTCTAGCTTTACTCAGTGCCCTCCCCTCTGTTCTTGCCCCAGCCCTTTTCCCTTGGGTTCAGGCAGCAGGACCCTGGATAAGTGGAAGGATCCCAAGAACAGTCGATGTTCTTGTTGACGGAAGCTTCCCCCACTTCTTTTTTTTCCTTCTCCCCCTATCCAAGTCATTTAGTTAGGTGAATCTTCTACCTGTCGGAGAAGAGCCTTCTGTGTTTCCAGATTTAGGAGCCAGCACTGTCCCCTTGGGGCTCTTGGAACGGGGCCCAGCCCCAGCATGTTCCAGTCTCTCCCTCCAAAGCAGTATGTACACCTTCCCTTGCCTGAAGCCAAAACAACAAGCCAAGAATTAACTGTTTTCTCTGTTTCCATTTCCCCCTGGTGGTACCGCTGTTAAGAGTCGAATCTGGATTGATTTGGCCTGTGAAATCCTTTCGTTTCCCAGCGCTGCTTTCTAGGCTAACTGATACTGTCCTGGATAGAGACAATCTAAGTGCAGGGAACAGAGAATGAAGTAAATATTTAAATACTGCATGAGGGAGATGGGCTAATTCAGAAGCCGCTGCTTTGATTTATATGTCTGGTGGGCTTGCTTTCTACTCCCCACTGCCCCTGGCATTAGGTATGATGTTAGTTTTAAAGGGAATCTAACGCTAAATGTTCTTGTGCAGGCTGAACCACATAGCGTTGCATTGCTGTAGAGGAAGGCGTGCTTGTCCGGGTTCAGAAGCGTGGGACTGCTAGGTTGTAGAACAAGTTTGCCCCCATGGGGAGGAGCGAACATTGGGTGATGGCCATGTTCTAGTAGCATATGAGAAGCTGTGGGGACACAAGTCTAGAAAGGCATCCCATTGGCTCCTCCCTCATGTTCTCTCCCTTCTGCTCGGGCATTCTGCAGAAGCTTTTTCTTGGACAAACTTTCTTGTGTTTGTTCTCTCAGAAAACCCTCCTTACAGATGTCCTAGAGATGAAATCTTATTTTATACTCTTTACAGGTAAGTGTCAGGGAGTGACATCTTGTAATTAGTTACTAGGCCAGTAATGATTAAGCATGAGGTCCCTTTCAGCTCTAAACCTACGATCATGTTTGAGATAACTTCTCATCAGAGAAAACATATCAACACCCATTAATAGACTTCATTATAAAGTTGTTGAATTTTCAAGTTACATGTCATCCCTTAAGAAAAGGAATTTTTAAGGATTTTAAGAAATCAGGAGAGTCTGAATTAAAAGGACACACATCTTAAAGAGAAGTCCTGATGGAACAAATGATTCCTTTAAAAATCTATAAATGTTATTCCTAGGTCGATGAATTATCCCTTGATCATAGCAATGACTTAGGTAATTTCAAATGTCAGAGGAGAAGTTTTCTCTGAGATGGGAATTTTATAATATCTCTGGAATAATCCATTTCTTCTCCACTTAATGAGGCCAAAAGAAGAATGTTTTAGTTCCTGGTCAGAGTTTAAACCAAAAAAAAAAGGAAAGCAATTGCTTATGACTGGGCATTCATGCAGTATGCATTTCTTCAGTACCTAGTGTGTGCCAGGCAATGAATTAGGCAGAATGGTTGCAGAGGCAGGAATGACATAGTCCCTGTCCCCAAGGCTCTTACACTCATTCTGTTGTAAGAGCCATATTGGTTTTGGCTATCAGAATGGAAAAGTGTCCAGAAGAGTATCTCCCCAGATGAGGCGAGATGTAAACAAGCTTATGTATCCACAATCTGTATTTGTTTTTCTTGGTGCCAATCTTGATTTTTTTTTCTTCTTTAGATTATACCACAGTCATTTTTGTTTCATCTTCTCTCAGATGCTAAGAAATGAAAGATGCTCTAATGTCTAACGGGAACAGCAATGGAGTTGGGTGGCATGGGCAGGTGGGCTCCTAGGGAGTTCTGCTGTGTGGAATCTTAGCTTAAAGTCACGAAGTCAGTTTCTTGTGTTACTCTTCAGAGTCAGTCCCCTTACCTTATAGTCATGTTTGTTGTACTACGTGCAGTGAGATTAGGTGAATGACCACAGACCTCATTAGAGGAAGCCCTGAGGAGAAAAGCTCTTACTCAACAAGTGGAGTCTTAAAGGGGGGAAATAACTGTATTGCTCAACTTGGAAAGACTTTGAGGGAAGCCAGCGATTGCTCAAACAAACCTTTGGATCTTCAGAAAGTAATCGTCAGTACGTAGTACTATATCTTAACTTTTAGTCGTGGTAAGTAAGGCTGATTTTTTATCTCACCCTGAGGTGAACCATAGTAGCATCTTTAGTTCCACAGTTGACCCTTCAGAGCAAGAACAGATGTGTGGCATGATTGCATATGAGATATCAGGGCATAATTGTCTTATTCCAGATTGGGTTTGGGATGGATTTCTTTTGTTCCGCTTTCTGAGCAAAGATCCAGATGTTAGGGCACCCCTGAGAGTGTCCTACCACAGTGTGGTAGGAACCTTGATTTGGCAACAAGAAATGTGCAGCCTCCTCCTTTGCTTTACCAGCTGAGTGTGTAGAGGGGTCATCATACCAGTTGTCAGTGGTAATAGCTAAAATGTTAGCAAAACCAGATTGACCTTAAGATTCTTTCACTTTTTTTTCCCTGCTTTTTTCTTTGCTCTGATCTTGCACTCAGGGTACTGGTCAAACCAGTCTGTATTTGGCTGATTATTATCGGCGAGGTAAACTTAACTCTCCATGGTCAGAAACTCTCTCTAGCATGTGGCAGCCTAGATTTACCAGATTAACAGCTATCGCTTTACACTATTACTGTGGTTTGCCTTTCATGAAGGGTTCAGCCTTCATGTGCGTAAAAAGTTTATGCCAATTTCAACACACTTAAAAGATTTTTCCATTTTCTGCATGCTCTCTTTCTTGTTCATCTGAGTTATTCGGTTCATAAAGGCCTAGAAGTAGTTAATAATGATGATAATTAGGACAATGAGAATGAGAATGATTAAGAAGGGCATTTATTTAGCCCTTTAAGTTTCACAAAACCCTTTACAAATGTTATTTCGTTTGATTCAATAACCTTGGGAGGGGGATGCTGTTATTTTCTCCATTTTACAGATGAGGAAACTGAGGCAGACTGTTTAAATGACTTGTCCAGCATCCCACAGTTGGTAAGTGTCCAAGGCCATATTTGAATTCATGTCTTTCTGACACCAACTGCAGTGCTCTTCTCCACTGTGCTACCTGACTGCCAGTTTGTGTTAAAGATAAATGACTACTATTCCTGGTGGTCATCTTGTTTTGATGAGAGAGCATTCCTTGGATTCAGATAATTTAATCAGTCTTAATGGATGGGGCACCCAAATGGGCCAGAAAAAATTAAAAAAAAATCTTAACACTACTATACCAAAGGGAAAGCCTATATACCATTTTCACCTAGAGCTTAAATGTAGCCTGGTACTTTCCCCTCTTCCCAGAGCCCTCCCCCCACCCCTTGCAATGGTTCTCATAAACCATGATGTCATGGATGGAAGAATGGCCTTGGAATCGGGAAGACCTAGGTTTAGACATTTCCTAGCTATGTGACTCTGGAAGAGGAAACCTCTTTCAGCTTTAATTTCTTCATCTGTAAAATGAGGGTGATAATAGGATAATGTTCATAAAGCACTTTGCTTTATGTGCTACATAAATGTTGTTATTTGAAAATGTAGCAAAGCCTGCTGGGAAATATTCATTTTCCATGGAGATGAGGACGGTCCAGAGACTCTTTTGAGCAATGGTGGTTGTATCCATCAACACTTCTTTCAGTGTATCAGTTTAGGGGCTCCTTTGAATGAGGTGTTGAGATTCTTGACTTAGCCCACTTTTGGGTAACTTACTCAGCTGATTAATGTGAAAGGCCAAAACAGAGTAAGAGGTACTGAGGATGTGATGTCCTGTTCATTGGAAGGAGAGATTGGTTCATTTGGGTCAGGGATGAGGAGGCGTTTGATTATTGCCTTTTAGGAAGAGGTAAAATTTCAATAGGCAGGTATGGGCAGAGCATTCCAGACAGAGAAATTGTTATGGAAGAAAGCACAGAACATGTTTGAAGAATAGAAGTTGAGCAACCTACTGTTGTTTACACAAAAGGAATGTGTAGGAGGCCTAAAGGGAGATGAAACTTGAAAGGTAATATCTAATAGCTGACGTTTCTGTAGGCGTTTAGGGCTTGAACAACACTTTCCATACTTGATCTCTTTGGAAGACAGGCTAGTCATATTTTGGCATGTCTTAAATTCCTGACAGACTTTATTTGGTAGATAGTGGGGAACCACTGAGGATTTCTAAATAGGAGAGTGATTTGGTCAGAGTTGGATTTTAGGAAAATTAATTTGGAAGCATTGGGTTGGTGTGGAAGAGGCAGTAGTCCACGAAAGGGGATGGCTGCCTAACTTAGAATAGTGGAAATGAAGAGACACATTCCAGTGACACTGACTGCTGCAGAGATTGGGAAGATGGAAAGAATACGAGATTCTACTGTGCCTATTTAATATAAAAAAACAAAAACAGAAAACCCGCAAACTGTGGTCCAGTGGCACAAACAGCCTTCACAAAGTCTCTCTTTCCAAAGGATATCTTTCTTGCATTTAGTAGAGCCATACAAAATCCCTTGAAAGACACAGCAGAACACTTTGTTTGACCCCTTTATTAATGCCTAGAGAGGTATTTAACATGGAGCTGTGTGCTTGCCAAAGGAGTTTACCTCTGTCCTGGTAGATGTCTTGTGCACAGTGCAAATGGAAGAGAGATTCCTTGAGACATAGGGAAGTTCTGATGATCTCTTCTACAGATGATGTTGGAACATTGCAGGACTTCCTAAATGACATCCATAATCGCTCAAGAATTTGGCTCTACTATCTACACAGGAAAAAGGAAGTGGAAGGATCCTTTTTTTTTTTAATTTTTTGGTTCAAGCTATGAATACAATTGGATGAACTGCCTACAAAGCTAATCCAACAGTATATAGATCTTGGAAAGACTGCAGATGGAAAGCAAACTGGGCCCAGAATTGCAGAGGAGGGGAGTGAGCAGAGTTGCACTTGGAGTGTTGCTCAGTACTTTGAAAAACTTGGTATTTCTTTGTCAAACAATCAGTTACTCTTCAGGGGATGCTCTAAAGCTGCTTCAGAGAATACACATTTTCTTAGGAATTAGAATTGTGGGTCAGTCATTCGAAGGATAATAGTGAAACACATGATGGATAGAAATAGGTGACAAATTAACAGGGAAGAATTATGTAGGAGAAACAGCATAAATAGTGCCATTAAAGACTTGTATGAACAGAAAAGGAGGTTATGGTAGAAGGAATGAATTTATGCTCCATTGGTGCCCAATATGATGCCATGTGAATGAGTACAAGGGGCCCCAGCACATCCTTCTCAGGAAGATACAGGTAAGCTTTGCACAGAATGAGAAGGCATAGTTGGGCTAAGGTTCACAAAGCTCAAAAGGGCTACCCCTGGCAGTGAAGCCATATTCATTGCGGTATGTAGAGCTTGGAGACTTGACTGTTGGGGATGAAGGAGAGGAAGGAGTTGAATGATTCAGGGATTGCCATTTAAGGAGCTATGTAGTCATTCTCTTAAAAGGAATAAAGTGTGGAAGAGGAGTATGGTTTTGTTTTTTTTGACAGGTAAATTCTGAGAAGCTGAAAATCCAGGTGGAAATGTCTAAAAGACAATTAGTTGGAAATGCAGGGCTATATCTTGGGAAAGTTTTAGGGATTGAGGAGATAGATTCATTTGGGAGTTGTCTGCATAAGGGATCATAGAAAGGATGTTAGCAGACTTTAGTGGACCTCTTTCTTTTTGTACATGGAGAAACAGTAGATAGCTAACTTGCCTAGCATCCCACAGGTCATAGGCACCAGAAGGAGGATGATTGGAACCAAGTCCAGCACTTTTATCAACTAATCCATTGTAGTTGAAAGTTGAAATTGTGGAAATGAATAAAATCACAAAGGAGGAAAGTCCTTAGAGACAAGAGATACAAGGGCAGAAACTCCAGGAATATCTGTATTTAGAGGACAGTAGGAAAAGGAGCCAGAGAAGAGAGGTAGTGGGTAAATTGGGATGATGCAGCATGATTGGTGTCAGATGCTGCAGAGACAGATCAAGGACAATGAGCATGGATAGCCTTTGTGGTTTTTGTATTTGCAGGGAAACCCTAGACCAGGGATGGGGAACCTTCAGCCTCAAGGTCCTCAAGTGTTTCCAAACTTTGGATTCAGTCAAAGGGCCTCACTTGAGGACCTAGATGGCCACATGTGGTCTCAAGGCCACCAGTTCCCCACCCCTGCCCTAGACCCAGGAAGATTTGGGGAACAAATTTGGGGAGAGGGAGACCCCATGTTTAAGTATGAAGTGGATTTGGAGGAAAATAGTGTACCTCTCACAAAGAGATAGGTGCCATTTGCTTTCCTTCCTTTTGAATTGCAAGTGACCTAAATTGCTTTACAGGTTTCCTGTTTACTTACCTCATTCCCCTCCCCCACCTTCTAAAAATCTGAAATGTTATCTTACTGGAATAGAATGATCTGGCTTACAGTTTCCATCAATCTCCCAGTGGAGTTCATACCTGAGATCTGAGCAATGGGACTCAGAATGGAGAATAACCTTGCCTTTTCCAGGAGCCATTGTGGTCAAATTATCAAGGCTTTTAATGGATGTGCTCTTTTGGCTTGGTACTGGTAAATTATTGCCCCCAAGGAGTCTACTTTCATTTTGTTGACTTTTTTTTTGAACTTGTTAATGTCACTGCTATGATATTAAGCTGATATTAGGGAGTGATTTGCATGGTTCCCCAAGTGATTTATTAATGGTAATCTCACAAATATTGGCTGGGGGGGGCGGGAAGGGATTGGAATGATTGCATCAAGTAGGGCCAGTAGGAATTGAAGGGGTATAATGTGTAGTTCCTGGCACATAGTGGGTGCTTGATAAATGCTTGTCAGATGAAATGAAGGTTTTCAATTCTCAGGTTAGTAGCATTGGATCATATTGACCATCTATCTTACTTGGCTTGAAATACATCACATCAGACAGGAATTCCAGAATAGCACTGAAGTGTTTGAACCTTGCCCGAAGGCATCTCTTCAAGGAATATCCATTTAACTAGATGATTTACCTTTAAACCTGCCAAGAAAATCATTTTGAAGGACCAGAAACCCCCACTTTGTGCATCTTTAATTGTTCCATCAGGAGGAAAACCTGCCCCAGAACTCAGGGCTGAGTCTGCTGCAAAGTGCTAATTAAAAATAATAGCAGCAAGGAAACAGGTGTTACCAAGGGAAAGAAATGGTGTCCAAATACCAACAAACTGACCCATGCTCCCTGTAGGTAGGGGGCAGCTGGCGAGTTTGGCAGATTCCCTCCCCCACCTACCCATGAGAAGACGGGGAAGTTAGCAATCAGATGGGATGTCCTTGAGGTATTTGTTCTGCTCAATGATGGTTACCTTGGAAAGAAGCCTTCCTGACAGGCAGCCAGTACTTAGGGTGCATGTGCATGTGGGGTTCAGTGAATGAAAGAATGAATAAGTAAAGGGACTGGTAAGCATTACTTGCAGAGTAAGGCAATTCCTGTTCCTGAGGAGCTCATGTTCTCCATTCTGATGGTGGGTTCTACACCTGTAGCAGCTTCAGCAGAGTGATGGGATGGATGATGTTTAAAAAATAAGAGGGGGTGCTGGAGCAGAATTGGCACCATTGTATGGAGGTTTGAGCAGGATCATCTCAGTCATGTTGAGAGCCATGATCTGCAAACCACTGGAAATCCCAGGAGTTATGGTAGCAGATTCTGACCTTTCTCCTAGGGAGATTGAATAAGACTCTTCTGAGGGTGAGGTAGCGTGGTCCCTTCCTTGTAGCTCAGGCCACCAGCATACAGAAGAGAATGGTCTTTTAAAAACTCATTAAAATATTAAAATAGGTAATTTCTTTGGGGAAAAAAGTTTCTAAAATAATAAAGATGACCTAGTGGGCCCCATTTACTTGTGTTTTCTAAAAGCTTTTGATAAGGCCCCTCATAAAAGATTAAGAGGGAATAAAACCACAGGATGGAGCAGAGTCCTGGTTGTGGATTAAAAAAAACAATTAAGTGATAGGAAGCTGAAGAATCCCATCCAGACCTGCTGCTGCTGCTGCTGCTAGTGGGGAGAGGTTAATAGAAGGTACCTTCGGATTCCGTCTCAGGGTCAGAGTTATTAAATGCATTAATTGTTTGGAGAAGGAAGTGGATGGCGAATTGGCACAATTTGCCAACGATACCTAGGTGTTTGTGACTGTAATCAACTTGGAAGTTGTAGGTGGCTGGGAATACCCCGGAGGATTAGAGACCTCCAAGGCAGCTGAAATTCATTTTGAGTACAAGTGTAAAGTGTAACCCAAAGTAGACTAACGTTTTCTGAATTCCCACATCTACCTACTGATGTCTTTTGAACTTAGCGAATTCTCTGAGGAAAGAGACCCGGGAGTCAGGACAAAAAGCAGCTTTCATGGAGGCATATCTCGGGGGGCCATGAAGAGGAGCCAGGAGGACTCAGAGATTTGAGGGTGAAGCACAATTGATAGTGGGATGAGGACTGGCCGTGGAACCGGAAAGTCTTGGCTCAAAGTCTTGTGCTCCCGTTGAGCAGACCTTGGGCAAATCATCTCCTCTCTTGGGCCCTAGTTTCTTCTTTTGTAAAATGAGGTGTGGCAGGGGGTGAGGAGGGTGGGGATGGGGTTGGACTAGGTCATCTCTAAGGTTTTTTTCTAGTTCTGTGACATTTGGCACCTAATTTAAAAGATAAACCCCCAGATGTGTGCTTCGATGGGAAAGATATTTCGTTTACCCCTCCATCCTTGCCTCTTCCAGCTCTTTTACCAGCAAAACTCACTCCAAGGAGGTTCTGAAAAGGATAGTGGAGAGGATAGTTAAATGAGAAGGAATGACTGACCAGTCATAGAAAGACAAGTGAAAGGAAATTATGGTATTTGGCAGAAAATACTTAATTCAGCAGTCTGATGCCCATTTTGAAATGGTTTATAAGAGATTGTTTTCCAATAGAAAAATAATTATTTTGAATTGTTTACAACTGTTTATTAAGCACCTGCTATGTTTAAGGCAGCTTTTGGGAGGATTAGGGAAAGCTTCATAAAGAAGGTGGTACCTGAATTAGACCATGAAGGAGGGAATAAATATTTCATTAACCACATATGGTTATAGTATTAGGATATAGTATTCACTGCTTAAAAATGTAATCTCAGGCGATAGATGCTGTGATTTATTGAACTGATTTTTAGATTCTTGGAAAAACATGTCAAAGTAGTACAATTTCTACAGCTTTATTTACCGTCAGAAGGATGAATGGTCTACAAAGAGTACAATTCACAAGAGCTCTCTCTAATGGAATGACACCATAATATAATGGAATGAATGCTGGACTTCAAATTAGAATAGACATGGGTTCAGATCTCCCCTCAGGCATGTTTGCACTATCACCAGGCATCATGGGACTTCGCTTGAAGACTTGGAATGAGGGGGAGCCCACCACTTCCCAAGGGTGCCCCAGAAGCCTGGATGGTTGTCCTCACCCCTGCCATCCATTGCTTCTGGTTCTGTCCCCTGGGGCTAACGATACCATTTAGTTCCTCTTGTAGGGGATGACCCTTCGCATATTTAAAGAAAGCTATCTTGTCCCTTTTAGGTGCGCTCTTCTCTAAGCTAAACCTCCCCAGGTCATTCATTCCATCCTAAAAATGAGTAAGAATGTAGTGGACAGATTTCAACCAGAATAACTGGGTCAAGCAAATGCATGGAGGTGAGAAGAAGACTGTAGAAGGGAGATTGTGAGTCACTTAGTTTAGCTGTAGGTAGAATGCTGTGGGGAAGGAGGAGATGCAGAGGCACCATGTTGGGGAGGACTTGGATTATCTATCTGACTTAGATCTGTGGGCAGTAGGGAGCTATTGAAAAATTTTGAGTAGAGAAGTGACAAAGCAACAAAGTGATGTTGGGCTTGGACTCAGGCCACCACATTCTACCTGCATGACCTTTGACAGATTACTTGAGCCCCTCCAGGGCCCAGTTTCTCTATTTGAAAAGAAATAAAAATGAGATTGAACCAGGTGTCCAAATTCACTCGCAGTTTCAAAATGACAGTCCAAAGCTAACACTATTATGACATGTAAAGAATTGCAAGGTGGTTAAAATAGATGACTTAATTCTGTGCATCAAGAAGACTCACCGGCATCCATGTGAAACGGAACTGAAGTCAGGAACAAAGACAGTTTGACCTGTCAGGCCTGTGTTGAGGCAGTGGGGGTAGTACAGGATGCTTCTGGGCGGGGGAATGCACAAATCAGTCTTCCTTGGGAGTCTGGGGAGAGAAAGGGACAGGACCAGTGGTGGTCGTATGGAGAGAGATTAGGGATGAAGACGAGATTGAGAACGTATGGAAGTTGTACCACAACTTAGTAACTGGCTAGGGCAGGCAAGTTTTCAGGAAGGTCGATAACAGAAATAGTGATGTCAGAAAGAGGAGGAGTGACTCTCCCAGGTGAAATAAGCAGGTGTTCTGCATTCTGAGTTTGAGGTGCTTTGGGCCTGCTAGATGAGGATGTCCTCTAGGAAGTTGGAGATGACTCATCGCTCCTTCTCTGTAGTTCTGTCTCTTTTCCCTTTACTCCACTTCAACTGGAACCTAGGAAATTCAGAAAGCCTGAGTTCTTCCCAGATGTGAACAGATGCCTCTGTGTGGTTTTGGGAGCCCAGTAGGGCCTTTGAGGGGATTTATGCAAGTGAGGGCCAGAGTCCTCAGAAGAGGCAGTTAATTATTCCTTTTCTACTGATTGCTCTGCATAGCTTTAAATCAGTATATGATGAAAACTTGGAGCTTCTGGGCAGAGTTCAGCTCGAGGTCCTCTCTCTAAATAGATTGCATTGGATAGCCATAACACAGAAGGAAAAAGGCACCAAGTGGAAAAAGTTTGTGGGGTCTGCTGGGGGTAACACTAACCTCTCCTGGCAATAGAGGGGATGGAAAGGGTTAACTTCAGCATACATGTTTTATGTATGTTGTGTATAACGACACATAAAATACATACCCACACCCACATATATATGTGTCCAGCTGCCTATCTAAATAGCCACATTTACATCATGCTTTAAGGTTTGCAAAGCACTTTGTTTTTAATCTCGTTTTTATCCCCACAACAATCCTGGGAGATAATAGGGAGATTATCCCTATTTAACAGATGAAGCTGAGGCAGGTAGAGGTTAAGTGACTTGTGCAGGATCACACAGCTAGTCAGTGTCTCCAAGGGGGATTCTATATAGCCGTGTATGTTTGTGTGTATGTATGTATGTGTGTATAGGTGTGAATATCTAGATGTTTGTATATATATATGTGTGTGTGTCTGTGTGTGTGTGTATCTTTATATCATATACATGTACACGTGTGTCTATCTTTCTGTATCTATAAAGGAATCCAGAGTGAACCATTCCTTGACGATCCTCCCCAGCAGTCCTTTCTCCCCATCAAATTAATACCTCTACCAGGTTTCTTCATTGACTTGTCTGGGAGCCCTAGTTCTAGTCTGTCTCCAGTGTCTAGTTACTGGGGTTCTGTATTTCTGTAGGATCATCTCTTCCTACTTCCTTATTTTATAGATGAGGAAGTAGATCTTGGGAAAATCTCTTAAATTCCCTGGGCCTCAGGGCTTCAGACTCCAAAGCCAGCTTTCTTTCACTCATTCATTCATTCGTTCATTCATTCATTCATTCATTCATTCATTCTTTCCTATTTCTACAGAAAAAGCAATTGACATTAACATTTACATAAAGCATCATTCAATATTTCATTTGGTCTTTGTGTTGCCTACTTCACTGGCTTATTTATAAGTATCATTCCCATTTTACAGATGAGAAACCGAAGTACTTAGAATTCAAGACTTGCCCATGACTACTCATTGGAAGAGCTGGAATCTGAACTCATTTCTGCCCTCGACTCCAAGCCCAGTGCACTTAGGTCTATACCACATTGAGGTCTCAGTGAGGATCAGGCAGAAAAAGATGTCTGGGTTCCAGGGGCTGGTCACCCGAGGACAAATGCTAAACACCATATTATCCGTAATCCCAGAATTAGTTCTGCATTTTACAATTGTAAACTCATTCACTCAAGGGCAAACTCTGGACTTCATAGATTAGGGAGAAAGAAGAAGGAGGGTGAAAAAGCTTGTTATTTGAGACATGGACTTTGAGGTGGGGGTGGCTGTTCCAGAACTCTTGGTATGATCTCTTTCCAAGCACAACTTGCTTCCTGGATAGAGGGAATTCTGAGCCTAGAAGGGTGCAGGATGTTGGCTAGTTTAAGGAAGGGAGAGAAGATGAAAAATTGCCTGCTAGCATTGCTAGCATGTAGGGAGCATCGTGATCAGAACAGATTACTCTTTGAAATATCCAAGAAGTGGCAGAAGGCTTTCCTCCAGATCCTTCCCATGTTAAAAGCATGCTTTAAATGTCCTTTCATAAGTTGTTGATAAAGGGTTAGAAGCATAAAGTTCCAGTGCTGATTTCTGAGCTACCCTTGTTAAAATGTCTATGCCCTGTTTGTCTGAAGTAGGTTAAAATTCACAATTGTTGATTCCTTTATCCTAGCATGTCAAAGCAGAAGGGACCTTAGAGCAGGGCTTCATCACCTTTGGGTCATGGACCCTTGCGAAGTCTGGTGAAACCAGTGTTATCCCTTTTCAAAATAATGCTTTCAGATACTTAAAATACATAGGATTACAAGGGAAACCAGTTGTGTTGGAATATAATTATCAACATATTTTAAAACAAATTCACAGGCCTCAAGTTAAGTCTGACCTTTTCTTTTTACAAAGGAGATTGAGGCTCAATAAGTTTTGACTTACCTCAAAATCACACCCCTAGCTTGTTGCAGAGTGAGGCTCAGACCTCTACACTTGAAATTCTGCCCAGCAGAATTTCTTTCCAGAACTGAGGGTCGTTAAGGGTGTGGTGTGCCCAGGATCAGGGAAATGGGCATTTTTAGACTGGCAAATCAATGAGCAGGTTTTGTGCTAGGCACTGGTAGAAACAAAAATGAAAAAGTCTCTGCCCTCAGGGAGTTTATATTCTATCTGAAGAAATATATATGTAAATAAGCAAATACAAAATTAATAGAAGGTAAATTTGGGGGGTTGATAGGTGGCACAGGGGATAAAGTACTGGACCTGGAGTCAAGAAGACTCATCTTCCTGAGTTCAAATCTGATCTCAGACAGTAGCAGTATGATCCTGGACAAGTCACTTAACCATGTTTGCCTCAATTTCCTCATTTGTAAAATGAGCTGAAGAAGGAAATGGCCAACCACTCTAGTATCTTTGCCAAGAAAACTCTAGATGGGCTTGTGACTGAACAACAAATTCTGGGCGCAGGGGTATGAAGATGCTACTTGAATGGAGTTTTGAATATGGGATTCTAGGAATGTCCGTGAATAGGGAGGGATGTGATCTTAACCCTCTGATGAAATTTTTACATCTGTTGCTCCTTCCAGCCACCATCTCTGATCTGCTCAGGCTGTATATTCCTTGTAGTTATTGCTGACTTGAGACGGTTGTGCTTCTTCTGTCTTGCTCCTTCTTGATAGATGGTTCTTCCCTCCTCTGGAAACACTGAAAAGCTAAAATATTTTAGAAGATTACTACATCTTTATTACAAACATAGCTATTTAAACATTCTTAACTCCAGTCTCTTTCCCTGTTCTGTCATCTCTTTGGAGTCCACTTCCAACGAAACCTGACCACGATGTCTTTTCTTTTGCTTGTTTCCCCTTCTGCCTCTGCATTGAGCCAGTGCTGGAATACAAACATCCGTATCAATGAAGTTTTAAAATGAAAAAATGATAAACTTATTTTTGTAATTTTATGTTCAATTTTGACCACAAATTTTGTTGGAAAAATATTTATTTTGAAGTGTCTGGTAACCGAGGAAAATAATTGTCTTTAATATAGGTTAAACTTGATCATTTACAGGTTGAATGACCAGATGGCCCCAAACCAAGTGCTGAGAATCATTTAGGGCAATTTGTAATTAATCAAAATACAGCCACATTTTTTAAAGGATATATACAAAGATGCAAATGTGAAGTCACATATGACTTAGGAACTAAGTAAAGCAGTGAACTCTTTGGAAGATGCTCTGAATGTTCAGATTGGGAGAACTTGCTCGTCTCTGGAAGGTAGCGAAATGAATTCCCACTGGGTAAGGGTTTGTTCCATTGAACACAAATCAGAGTTAATGGCCTGACTGACTTAGAATGTTCCCAAATGGTTCTTAGGACTTGGACAGTGTTCATCTGGCTATTATGGGTAGATCTCTGAGTGGGGATTATTACGTGTGACTGTAGCATGTTTTTTCAGTATACTTATGATACAGAGACAGCTGGTTAAGAGAAGAAGGCATATATAATGTATAATAGGGAGTTAAAGAGTTATTCTCTGCATCTAGTCTTAACCTTGATTATATCATGAACTCTAGGACAAGTCTATTAAAATAGGTTTTCTTTGTGGAAGAAAAATTTCCTTTCTTTTTTTAGGAGTTTAAAGTTTGTTTTTTCACTTCATTTTTAAAAATTCTTTACTTAAAAAAATAATTGCAGCAATAGAAAGCATCTGATTTACCAGGGCCACTTTTGGTTGCCAAGGAACTCTTATAAGAACAGGTAACTGAGTTAAAACTAATCCCTGGGTGCATCCTCTCCAGCCATGCTCTGGCATTTGTAAGTTCATAGCAAGGTCTTTGGCAGCCAGGTTGATCTCTGTAAAACTGGCTCCAGTCTCTTGATTTCTCTGTGATTGGAAGGAGGAGGAGCACGACCAGTTGTCTGCAGAAAGAACCTCATGTCTCTACTGGCCCAAGAAATTGAACTGTGCTTGCAAACACACAGACATGGGTCTTGTCTGCCTAGCTAATTTGTAGGTCTGTTGTGTAAAGCTGAAAGTGAGGTTTGGGATCTGAGGGGCTGAGGCATAGAATGTTTGTTTGCTCATTTGTTTTTCCCCCTTTCTGTTCTTTTGGCTTGAAATATGGCTCAAGAGAGAGAGGGAGAGGGCTTTGGAGAGTGGGCCATGGACCTGCCTCAGTGACTGGTTCTCTTCCCACTTGGCCTTTTGCTTCAGGCTAGTCCTTCCCCTTTGTAAGTGAGCTATAAAGAAGAGCTGTAGGTTATTCATCTCCATTGTTATGGAAAACCATTTTCCCAACCCTGGTAGTTCTGGAGTTTTTCTGTTCTAGTATCTGAGGTTCATGACCTAATCCAAGACCTAATCCGACCTTCTCATTGTGAAGGTGATGGAATTGAACCTAGCCAAGAAAGCTTGTGTCTTGTCCCAGGTCACCCCGGCAGCAAGAGGCAAAGCTGGGGTTTCACTGAGGGATCTTTGGTTTCAGATTCAGGATTCTTTCCCATTGGGACCTCTGCTCTACCATCCACCTTTAAGCTCTTTGGAACTCTGTGATGACGCTGTACATCTAGGAGATTTTAGTCTTGAGTTTGGCAACTTGGTTTATGCCAATACTTGGCTAAAACAAACAAAAAAGGCCAGGACTTCGGACACGCTTCTTGTGTTCGAAAGGGTTCCCCAGCAGCAGAGATCCTGGGGGGATGACTTGACAGAACAGCCTGGGAGAATCAGAGCATGGCTGTAGTTTTTTCGAGTATCTGTCCCTCATGTCCATGGGACCAAGTTCTCAAGAGAAGTTTTAATTACAAACCAAGGTGATGTGGTTTCTTGAATGCATTGTAACAAATGGATGTCAGCTGAAGCAAGTAGCCCTGAGACGAGCTTCCAGTAATAAAACACCGTAGTTATTCTATGGTGCATTCTCAGTAGGAAATGTGAAAGCTGAGATGTCTACTTTACTTCCTTCCTTACGCAGGGAGCTCGGGAGCAGGGTGTTGAGGGATGGTTCCTCAGTGGGTCCAGCTAGAAGGTTTCATAAAATACATCACCTCCCGAGTTGGCATGATGTCAGACGAGATTCCTCTAGCTGGCACATGACAAAAGAGGGTACGGCTGTGAGGTTTGGAGGTAGGGAAGGGGACAGGGGGTTAAAACAGAAGATCTTGGACTGGCAAATCTTTATTAGTTTTGTAAACAGCTTTAGGAAGCGCTGGGAGCATCTTGCAGGGACCCTGCCATTATCATAATAAACAGTTTTATCATCTGCTTGGTAATCAATAATGTGGCTTATGCTGCTTTAGTATCTCAGTAGTATTGATTACCTTAACAACTGTGCTGCGGTCAGCTTCCATTAACCCCTGCTCTGCCAAGGGGGGCTGTACCTCCTCCCAATGCAGCTTAGGCAAGTGTGGGAATTTGACAGCTGGCCAGGCCAGTGAGTCAAACATAGCTTTTATCCCAAGGCACCCGGCTGAAAGAGGGGTTTTAAACAAGAAATCTGGAAGCTAATGCAACTTTTAAAGGCATCTTTCGGTGGAGGCAGTGTTTAAAACAATTATGGCAAAGGAGATGGAAATGTGACTCAGGAGTTTAGAGCTTAAAAGCTAAAATGTCTTCTCTCCCAGCCTTTCCTTTTCTTGTATCCCCTTGCAGCCATCCCCACTCAAAACAAACTCTTACTGAGATTTTCATAGCAGTATTCTAGATCCTATGCTTTTATGCAACAGGCTTCCGTGAGATTTGTTGTTGGTGATGTTTGGGACCTGCATCTTAATTCTGGGGAGAAAGCATTTGTAGGAGCTTTTGGTCCTAGGATCAAGGAAAAACCCAACTGTAGTGTCTCTGAAACTGTCATTGATCTTTTTAAGCTAAGAGATTCTAAGAAGCTGAATTGTACAATGTCAGATCACCCTTTCCTCATTAACTTTTCCATTTCTTCTTAATGTTTCTTGGTGAAATGAATGATATGTTAGTGGTTGGCTGAAGCGGAATCCTGCCTCCCCAGATTCATTTTTTTTTTTAATTACTAAGATCAACTCTCTAACTATGACTTGTAGGTCTTGTAATTTTAGGGGGTACACTGTTGACAATATTGGGTGATAGCCCCTTCTTTTCTCTCTCTGTAATTTTTTTGTGATCTCACCAGTTCCTATGGGTTCAGGGATCTTCATTAGGCCAATGACTCTCCTGCCTGTGACCTCTTCTTTAAAGTCCTGAATTATCACCTTCCTACTGGACATTTCTACCAGGATATCCTGTAGGTAACTCAAATTCAGTGTATCCATAACAGAACTTACTATCTTTCCTTCCAACCCCTCTTCTCCTTTCTAACTATGCTATTTTTGTTGAAGTTAACCACTATTTTTCCTGTCACCCAGGATTACAACCTTAAAGTCAGCGGTGATGTTTAAACTCTCCCCCACTCTACATATCTAATGAGTTTTCAAGTATTGTTCTGCCTCTGTAACACCTCTCTCACCTGGCCCCTTCTCTCCACAGGTAATACCACAACCACCCTAATTCAAGCCCCTGTCCTCTTCCTGGACTATTATGGCAGTCACCAGTCTGTGCCCAAGGGATCTTCCTACAGCTTATACCAGACCATGATCTTCTCCTGCCCCCAAAGCTTTAGTAGCTCATACTTACCCTCGGGATCCAATATGGACTCCTGACTTTTCTAGCCTGCCTTTCCAAAGTTAGAGCATGGTACTTCCATTAAATCTCTATATAACTACTAGCTAGTCTGCTCTCACGCTGGCCTCTCCCACTCCATCCCATCTCTTATTTCTTTCCTTTGTCTGGGCTGTCCTCCTCACCTCATCCTGCCTTTTCACCTCCACTTGTCAGAGCCCAGCTCAAGGGCTGCCTCTTTCATGGAGCTTTTCCTCATTAGTAGCTGATACTTCCTCCTCTCTGAAATGACTTACTATATACATATTTTGTATCTGCATATGTACAGAATTTAAGCTTCTTGAGGGAAGGAATTATTTCACTTCTGAAATGCATCCTTTGTGTCTTCAAAAACTAGCACCAGGCCTGGCACATAGTAGGTGTTTCATTTCAAAAAAATGATTTTTTGATTGATAGCCAGTATAGAAATTGCCTGGGTGGGCTCCTACACCACTGGGGAGATACAGGTTCAGGATTATTTCAGGAAATAGTTGCTGCTGCTGCTATTACGTAGTAGTACTAGTAGTAGTAGTCTACCGCTACTGCAATACTGGTGGCTCAGTGGATAAAACACTGGAGCTAGAGTCAGGAAAATCCAAGTTCAAATTCACCCTCAGAAATTTATTTCCTAGTTGTGTTTCCCTGGGCAAGTCACTCAGCTTCTGATTGCCTGACAGAATGCATCCACTGGATCCACTTAAAAAAGAAATGGCAAACTACTCCAGTATCTTTTCCAAAAAATCTGCAATGGGATCACTAAGGGTCAGACCTAAGTGAACAGCAACTACTGCGGCTGCTGCCACTGCCACTAGCTTACATTTGTGTAGTGCCCTTATGTGTTAGGGTGGTGCTAAGTACTTCACAAATATTGCCTTATTAGATCCTCACAACAACCCTAGTAGGTAGGCGCTGTTGTTATCCCCATTTTATAGATGAAAACACTGAGACAAATGGAGGTTAAGTGATTTGCCCAAGGTCACACAGTCAGAGTCACACAGTCACAAGAAGAACTTAGGTCTTCTTGACTCCAGGCCTGGTGCTCTGTCTGCTGTAGTATTTGTAGGATTTATTGAGTAGTATAAAAATCATGTGGACTTTCCCTGTTGTGTGTCCTTCATGTATGAGTGAGTAGGTTCACTTCCCCTTCACTGCTATGTATGGCAGTGGCCATATTTATATCTGGCCTGATGAAGTGAAATTTCACATGTAAGTCTTCCCAGGAAGTCGGTTCTATCCAGGGCCCAGCCTGCCCAAGAGATGATCCTCTAACAGATGTTAGGGGCTAAGTGTTTCAGAACTGGATGGCTAATTCTTGGGTGAGTAAACCCCACTTATCTTTGAATACTCATGAATATTGTGGAAATTCATCAGTCACTCCAGTTCTGAGCCCCTCTCTCTTGTCCTTAGTGGAGCAGCTGGATGCTATTGTTTTGGATCACTGGCTTTGCTGTAGTTTACTACCTTCTTAGACTCTTGATGGCCACCATGTTTTAAGTCATTGCATGACCATGAAATTCACTGCTGAAGAACAACTCACATGGCACATGTGACCCCATACCTTAACCATTCCTTTTGACCCACAGGCAGTGAAGCCTTTGCAGAGCAGGATTTTCTTCTCTTTATCCCCCCTCCCCCTGCTTTTCCCAGTGCTTTATTTACTAATATGAGCTCTCTTAAACAAAAACTCTTAGTGCCAATGTGACTTAATGTTGACAGAAGGCTGCACCACTGCAGTTCATTAGCTGGTTTGTTAAAGTTTAGGGAGAGCAAGTGCCATGAAGCGACTCATCAACCAGCACAGAGCCTTAGGGGAAGGAACATGGGTGGAACGGAGATAGCCAGCCTCCTGCCTTCTTCCTCCCCTCCCTTGAGGTGAGGTAGCCTACCCAGTGTACCACTGTAGCATGGGCTTCTCATTTTTCTCCCCATCTTCATCTTTCCTGGGGCCCTGGTCACACCATCTGCATGTGGTCATGGCTTAGGCAGCACTCTCTTGTGGCCACAGCAGAGACACAAAGGAGCTGCTACCTCCTTGTTATTCTGGAAAGGACAATAGTCGTCACCTCACTACTAAATAGCACTGTGAAAAGAAATGAGGATGTATGTGAACATGTTCTAGGAGAGAAGTCCCAAACCACACACAGATGTGAAGTTGAGGCCGCTGGTTATCAGCTGTTCATTGTTAATGTTGCTATGAACGATCCCTCTAAACCAGGGTTGAGGAATCCAATTCAATCAAAGGGCCGCACTTAAGAATCTAGAAGACCACATGTGGCCTCAAGGCCTCAGGTTCCCCAATCCTGCATTCTAAACTGTAGACCTAAAATGGTTAGATACTGAGTTATTCAGAGTCTTTTTAGAGATTCTGTAGTAGTATTCATTAGGTGAATTGCTTTAGTGAGAGGGACTTGAAGACCCGAGTTCAGACTCTTTTGTTGAACAACAGAACAGTCTTGTTAGATTCTTCACACCCTCATTTGTTTTTTGACAAATATACTGGAGTGGCTTGCCATTTCATTCTCCAGCTCATTCTACAGATGAGGAAACTGAGGCAAACAGGCTTAAGTGACTTGCCCAGGGTCGCATAACTAGGAAGAGTCTGAAGTCATATTTGAACTCAGGTCTTCTTTAGTACAGGCTGGCTGTTCTGTCTGCTGTGCCACCTAGTGTCTTAGAAGTTTAGAATTTAGTCTGCTTGAAAATGAAACTTTTACCTGAAAATTGGCAAGTAAGCTCTTTTCTCAATTTTTAGGGAATGAGGAAATTTGGAAGTATTTTTATTAGGTTAGAAACAGCAACCATGTACTTAGACACAAGTTCATAGGGTCACTAGTGCCCCTGGGCAAATTTTGAGAGCAATGGAAGATAGATTGGGTACTGATGAAGGACCTTGGAAAGGAAAACAGAACCAGCCAATATTTGGGAAGGTGGTATGTGGCCCTCCAACTCAAAATCTGACTCCTTGGGTACCTATAACTGACTTTACTCACAGCTGTCTCTCCGATGTAATGATTTTTAATGTGAAGTAATTTAAAGGTAAAATCTCCAGAAGTGATTAATTTATGAACTGTGTGGAGTGGAGAGAAGGAAATATTACTTGATTACTTCATATAGTATGAATACTGACTTAGCAGTGGCCTAGAATATATCTGAGGACCAGCCTAGTTTAGTTCAGGGAGACAGTCATCACCTTGGCCACACAAGGATGGATTTTTCAACAGAAGACCATCTTCTAAGGTATGGAAGGATTTCATTCTGCACCAGTGACAAAAATCACACATCCTTGAAGGAGGCTATTATTTATGAAGGTCTTTACCCATGCAGAGGCTATTTTGAGGGGAAGAAGGGGGTAGGAGGCTGGCCATCTCCATCTTGACTCTGGTCTTTCCTGGGACTTGCTTTCTGCTAATTTCATCAAATTGATTGGTGAATTGTAGTGCCAGAACATCTTATCACTGGTAACTTTTACGTTACATTTAAATATTAAAAAAAAAAGTAATGGTTGCATTGATACTTTAAGACTGGGGAAATGCTCATCAGAAAAATCTTGGAACTCAGGTGTCAGGAGAGAATTTTTCAATGCAGTAGATGCCAGAGACCTTCTCTAAGGAGAACTTGTCTGTGAGGTTTGGGCTTTTCAGTTAGGTAGATTCATCTTCTTAGGAGCCAGTAGAAGCTAATTCGTGGAAGCTGTTGTCAACATTAGAGCATCCTGGTGCTACAGGCTGTACTGAATCAGCTGAAATTCATCAAGCCTACTGTTGTTTCAGACAGAAAGACAAAAGATGCTTACAGGGAGGGCAAGGTAGTTTCCCTCTCAATGATTTTTTTTTAATTTTGAAAGATTATGAATGGGCAGTTCTAAGTAGTATTAATTTACCTTTAATTGTAGGGAGATTGTATTGGCTTACTAATGAATTATAATTCGATATTTATGAGAATCATTAGAATAGTAGGAATGGCAAAGCGTTGGGCCCACAATGTTTACCAAGCATGGGCATCTGCCATGCCCAGCACCGTACAGGACAGTGATTGCTGATTGCTTTGGCCTGGAGCAGGGAGTGTCTAGCTGTCTACCTCAGATGTTTTATTTATCAGCCAGCCCTATACTTCGCTTTTCTTTCCAGTCGTGTTAATGGGTGTTAATCGCTCCTCCCTCTGACGTGGTTTCCATCTTGCCAGGCATGCGTTTGCCAAGTTAGCCATTTCTGGCTGGCAGGGATGTGGGTGAGCAGGACGTTGGCTATCGGTTTTGTTGTCTGCCCTCTGTAGCAGTGGTGTTCTATTTTAGAGCTCCAGTCCCATGTCACCAACTGCCTCTTTGACATTTTGAGCTGCATGTCCCAAAGGCTTCTCAAACTCAGCATGTCAGAAACAGACCTACCTCACTTAGTTTCCTCCAAAGCTACCTCCCTCTTTTGAATTTGCCATTTCTGTTGGAGGCAGCCCCAGCCTTCCAACCACTCATTGGCTCACAGGCTCAGTGTCCTCCTTGAGTCCACTCATCCTCAGCCCATGGATCCAGTCAGTTGTCAGAGTTTGTCTTTCCCGCATCCCTCCTTCCCTGTTTGCATAGTTCAGGGCCCAATCCCCTCTCCACCAGAAGACCACAGGAACCTTTCAGTTGCTTTCCTTGCCTCACATATCTGCCCATAACACTTATCTTCCACATAACTGCCTGGCCTACCCAGCCTGCTCCCCCATTCTGTAAACTGCAGCGGGCCCCCTCTGACCTCTAGGGTCAAACTAAACTCCCCTGGCATTTTAAACTCTCCTCTACCTGGGCCCTTGCTGCCTCTCCAGCCCTGTTTCACACCATTCCCTCCGCACACTATGGTGCAGCCATATGTAACACTTGTTAGTCCTCTCTGTACCTTTATGGAGGGTGGTTGTCACATCTAGAATACATCTTGTCCTCATCTCTACCATCATGAGGCTTTTCTTAATCCCCTAGCTGTTGGTGCTTGCCTCCTTCCCCAAAACAATTACTATGCATTTATTTCTATCTATTTGTTTGCCTTGTGTTTTCCTTAGTGCCTGGCGTGTGTATATATATATATATATATATATATATATATAGAGAGAGAGAGAGAGAGAGAGAGAGAGAGAGAGAGAGAGTAGGTGCTTAATAAGATACTTATTGAATCCTGGCCCTGAAGCTTACTAGTTTTTGACTTGGGGCTAATTACTTAACCTTTCTGGGTCTCAGCTTCCTGAACTCTAAAATGGGGATAATCGTATTTACAGGGTTTTTAGGAAAATACTGTACAAAGGTGAGTTTAGGATATTGGTGAGAGTGTTACTCATATCTGCAAAGCAAGTAGTTGGAAACTACTTAGCTTCAAACCTGGTAGTTGGTGAATTTGTATGTACAGAAAAAGGACTTTACTGGCTTTAGATCTCCCTGTCCAGAAGACCTCTTGTAGGCAGCTTTAAGATGACGGATATTTCTGAGTCACTGAGTCTGGGAAAGTGAGGCTGTATGTAATGAGATAGGATGTTCTCTGCAGCCCAAGGATCTGAGCAAGCTCCCACCTTCCTTGGCTGTTCTGGTTAAGGTAGGTCTTGCCTGAACCTAACTTTTTATAAGTCAGTATCATCAGCTCCCTATCACTATTGAATCATCTGGGCACTTTGTAATAGCGAGAAGATGGTGAGAAATTCTTCTGGAAACCATTGCTCCTTCATTTAGTTCACTGGTAACTCCTCTGAAAGGTATCCTGTCATATTTTGTCTTGGAATCTTTGGTGCCTAACAATATTCTCCATATATTAGGCACTTAATAAAATTTGGCTTTTGAATGAGTGAGAGACTAGCTTTTGCCTACTTGTAGCATTAATGCTTGCCACCCCCCCATCCCCCCGCCTCCACCCTCTGCCTCTCCCAGTACTTGAAAAGTGCCATTAAACTGCATCCTCTGTGTCTTAGGATATTCAGAGACATCATGGTGCAGCCAGAGATGTAATCCTGGCCAAGACATTGATTAGCTGTGTGACTCTGGACAAGTCACTTAACCCCTCTGGATCTCAGTGTCCTCACCTGTAATGGGAGAGGGTTGGAGGAGAGACTCTTGAACTCTGTGATCTCTGGTTTCAGTGGAATCAGTTCACACATGAACCCAGACCTGGGGCTGGGAGTGCCTTTCTCTTGGTACTCACAGACAGGAGCAGCAGAAATCCTTCAGGGCTCCCGTGGACCATGGGCTTCTTGCAGTGGGGTCTGGGCCACCTAGGCCCTCTCTTGGAGGGTGGTGGCTGCTCTCATGCTTCTCCCCATTCGGGCCTCTGACAGAGTCCAGAGGAAGATGAGGCCTTTGGGAGGCCCTGGGTGTGGCGAGGAAGTTGGGGCTCATGGCCTGTGAGTTTTCTTCTAATGGAATTTCCCATCACTTACTGCCCTGCTGATTTCTGATCAATGAAAATGAAATTGCCTCACCTCCTCCGAGGCTCCACGTATACCGGCTGCTTCCAGCTCTGTCAGTTCCGGTAAAATAATCTCATCAGGCGTGCGAGAGGGTAATAGGAAATAAAAATAAAAACCCACAATTAGCAAGAGGCTGTGCAGCTGAGTAACACTTTCCATCCTGGAGGCAAAGAGGGTCAGTTAGCAAATGCCTAAGGAAGGAGAGAGACTCTTTTTTTATCAAGCTCCCTCCCCTTTCTTTTCTCTGCCCTACCCTACCACGTTTTCTCTCTTCTGTTTCTCTAGCACCTTGAAGTCTTGTGAGCACCTCTTGAAGCATCTGTGCCAGGATCAACGTCATTCATGTACTAGAAGCTCATCTTCCTTGTGGCTTTTTTCCCTTGTCAGACCTTCTGCTTATAGGAGTGACCCCATGTGAAGGAGAGGGTTGCAGGCTCTTGGTCCCATCTGGGACTTCTGAAGATGCTTGGTAGGGCAAAAAATGAGAGGATAAAGCAGGAGTGACTGCAGCTTGGCCCTGACTTGAGGACTCTGCTCTGGAATAGACGTCCTAGTTTTCCTTTGGTTCCTGGCTGGGCTTTCAGAATTTAATCTGTGTGTCACCCTTAGCACAGGGCCGTCCAGAGCAGGGATCTAAGTGAAACCAAGGGGAAATGGTGAACACCACTTTGGGGACTGTCCCCCCATCCTGGCAGCTCTCCAGATGCTGGCTGGCTGAGTATATGGTGATCGCTTTGCAGAGAATTCTGTTCTTCTTGTGTGGGATTTCTACAGGCATAAGAGAACATCTTTGAGATATGTGCAAGAAGTCAAAGTAAGAAAAACATTTGAAGAAGCTTAGCTAGAGTGGAAGTGGGAAAACCCCATCAAGTATCCTAGTCTCAGAAACCCAGAGAAATTAAGTCATTGGTAATCGATAGGAGGGGCAGCTAGATGGCACCATGGTGGAGAGAGTGCCAGCCTGGAGTCAGGAAAGAGCTGAGTTCAAATATGGCCTCTGAAACTTACTAAGCTGGTGATCCTGGGCAAGTCACTTCAGCCTGTTTGCCTCAGTTTCCTCATTGGTAAAATGAACAGGAGAAGGAAATGGCCAACCACTCCAGCCTCTTTGTCAAGAAAACCCCAGATGAGGTCATGAAGAGTCGACCTGACTGAACAAATTCACATGAACATTATAAACCTTGTGGAACAAGGTATTGTTACAGTGGCTCAGATCAGTGGTTCCTCAGGCCTACTGTGGCATCAGATAGAAACACTAAAGAGGGTGTGGCAGTTTCTTCCTCTGTTTCTCAAAGAATAGGTACAGGCAGTCCAAAATATCATTAATCTTTAATTTACTGAGCCTTTGCGGTCCACCAGCGAGTTAGGATTCAGTATCTATGAAAGTCATTAGAACAATACGCAGACTAAAATGCTGTTGCCAATGCTGTTTTCCCTAGCATGGTGCTGGAAACATACTGAGAGCTCAGTAAATGATTCACATCGAGTGGGGAAGCTGCCATACTCTTGTGTAGCTTGCAAATCAGTAGCACCTTAGAAGAGCACACTGCATGTGATCCAGGCCTTGAAGGACGAGGGGAATTTTGATAGGCAGAAATGAGGAAAATGAAAGAATTTCCTACTTGTGAAAAAAGCATGAAAGAAGAAACTGTAGGGACACGTTTCAAAGCTAGTTGAATTGTGTGTTTGAGGAATGCTGGGTCATCTAGGCTGGCAAGAGTGTAGGGTACTTGATGGAAAAGAATAAAAAGTAGATTGAGGCTGTATTGTGGGGGGCCTTGAATGTCATGCTAAGAAGTTGGCATTATTTATTTCCTCCAGCATTCTGTATTAGAGTTTTTTGAGCAGAAGAATAGTATCGACTGAATATCTGCATTCATATTTTTTTCGTTGTTAGCATGATCTCTTACCACCTCCCAGTTACTTGGTGTTTTGTATTTAATTATCTATGTACTTCCTACTGGTAGAATGTAAACCCTCTGCAAGCAGGAATTGCTGCATTTGTTGTATTTGTATCCCTGGGAGTTAGTATTGTACCTGGAGTAGAGCAGGCACTTGATAAATACTTGATTGCTTAATGCTCCACAAATACTTGCAAAAGTGAATCAGAGCTATGTTTTATGAAAATTATGCTGGCCATGATGGGTGGGGGAGATTTGAAGAGCCAAAGAAACCAGAAGGGATTCTCTTAGAGTTATCTAGGCAAGAGTTAGGGAGAGGATGGTGGTGCCAAGAAATGGAAATTCTCCTTTCCTCTTCTTTCTCTCCCATCTCCCCAACAAAATTAGGCTGCTCCGTTGGCTCTGATTCTAGTGTAGAGTTTTTGGATAAACAGCAGGAAAAGGAGTCTTTAAAAAGGGAAGTGAAATTGTCCTGGTTGGCTGGTCAGAGTTCTTTCTGTCTTACCTTTGAATCTTTGTAGAACTTGCAGGAACAATTGCAGCAGCCTTTGTCCTTTTTATAAGCCTGATGAGACTGGAATTACTCAGAGGAAGGTCTTAGGATAGCAAGTGAACTGGAGGTAGAAGGAAGGGAGGGTCCCATGTAGAGAAACACATTTCTTTTTCAGCGTGTAATATATGTCTCCGTCTCTCTCTCCCTGTTTGGTCAGCTTATGAGCCCAGCTTTTCTCATCTCCTCCTCATTTTAGACGTTCACCACAGGATCTTGATCGAAATTGATCAAATTTTATGACTTGAACCAGCAATTTTTCTCCTGGGACCAGGGTGTGCAGAAAGTCATTAAAAGAAAATATGGAAGGATGTTACTTCTCAAACCAAGTTGTTCCGTCTAAGTAGAATTTGAATAGGCGACTTTAAAGCATAATTAAGCGAAGACTTTTTAAGGCCAATATGGGGTATTGAACCAAATTTATTATCATTAGAGATCTTATCGGAACTATCTTGTGTTCATGGTTTAAAATGGAGGCTCTTAAGAACTTTTCTTGAAGTTAGGGAAATATTAACTCTTCAGTTTTTCAGATGTTAGGGCTTCAAGGAATTTTATTTTGTGCTATGGCTTAATTACTTGAGCAACTCTTTTTAAGGGGCCCGAAGCTAAATATTTCTTGTTGGTATTTTGCCTTGATTGAAAGGAACTATGCAAATACTGGGCATTCTAATTACCATGGGAAATGTGTGGTCAGTGCAATTGATTATAAGGTTCTGGGATCTGGAAGCCTTTCTTTAAAAAAATAAGTCTTTTTTTTTTTTTTTCATCTTCTTTTCCAGATATATCCCTTTCCCCACCCAGCAAGCCACCCCTTGTGATGAAAAAGGAAAAGAGGGGAGAAGCAGTTCAGCAAAATGAATTAATCTATCAACCAAATTTGACAGCATATGCATTGCTTCACACACGTAGTGTGCCATCCCCCTCCTTCCCACCCCCCACCTTTGAAGAAGGAAGGGTGGCTATCTTCTCATGTTTTCTCCAGGGCCACACTTGATCATCATAGTTGGAGAGTATTTAATTTAATTTCTGGAAGCATTTCAGGTAGGAACCCAGGACTCTTAACAGAAACAGTGGCCTGGGGTCTACCTTCAAAATCTCTGAGAGTTTTTTTCCCCCACATTTTGGCAGAGAGGGTAACAGAAGCCTGAGTTAACTCTGTCTCTAGATTTTGGGAACAGAAGGTTTTTCAAATCTTTTAGGGAATCAAGGGGATGGGGAAAGGAATTGTTTAGATGATTTAGGTATCCCAAAGATGACCTCTGAGTAGGAGCTAATGAGGTGAACTGTGATGTTGGAAGCAGCAATGGAAGGGCTAGAGCCTTGGAAGTCTGTTCTGGAGGCTTGTGGGAGAGGCTGTGTGGTTGTGCCTTTTCAAGTGATGACCCTCTCTATTTCCATGCCCATGACTCAGCCTCAGGCTTCCACTCCTGTTTTGTTTAGCATGTCCTTTTGTTCCCTGTTGCTTGAAAAGCTGTTTATGCTAATAAGCTAATGAAGATCTGAAGAACTTGCTGTGCTGATTTGTGTGTGTGTGTGTGTGTGTGTTTGTGTTTTGCCCTATTAATGAGCCATCACAGGGCAACCCATGTTTGTATTGTCACTGTGCCAATTCCGGAACCCTGTGCCAGAGTGAGCTGCCAATGGTGAGCCCTATGTGTAGCTTTCTTCCTGCTGGTTTTACAAAGAGGGGAATTTTGAAGTTGCCTGCTGAGTGAACCCCTCCTTTGCCCAGAGTCATCTCTCACCTTACCTTCTGCCGGCTGTTTTTCCCTGTTAATAACCATAATAAGAACTCTTATTTACCTAGTGTTTTGTTTATAAAATGCTTTACTTGTAACTCTGAGGTATGCCTTACAGAATGTATCCTCAGTTTTACAGGTGAGGAAAAGAAAGCTTGACCAAGGTCATAGAACTCTTTAACAGAGCCCAATGGCAAACTGTTTCTCTAGAGGACTTTTCTTCAATTGACAAGAACAATACAAAGAATGGGCATGTTCACTGATAACTACCTGAGCCAGGATTCGGTTCCCTGGACTCTAAGTCCAGCGATCCTTACAATGGGGCTTACTAGTTAGAGGAATTTAAGAGCCACATGGGAAGAAGCACCCTAATGCTGTGGCATGACATGGCATGGCATTGGGGTGACCCTGAGCTTCCAAAGCTGATGAGCTGATGAACCCAGGCCTTTCCAGCATGAACTCTGGCAGGTTGATTGGAAAGGCTTCAAGTATTCATCTGGTAGTGGACTGCCTACTATGTTAGGATCAGTTAATTACCAGAACAGTCACAAGATGATGAATCTTTAGTCTTTAGTCTTATTGCAACTCATAAAGGCCATCTCTCATAGCATTGAGCGGTTGTTATATTGGTCTTTATCACCATTCCAGGGAATATTGAAGCATGGAAAAACAGAAAGAGAATCATGTGACCAGGTACCATTAATTTTTGTAACCATTAAATGTAAACATTAGCTATTGGTGATGATAATAATGGTGGTCATCACACTAATTAGGCAAGAAATGTATGACATGCTTCCTTTCTTGTCTCAGATCCCTCTTCAATGTGTCCCCAGTAGAGATAGTGTGGAGAAAGAAAGCCAAGTTCAACCCTCTTTCCAGTTGATGAGCAGCAACTGCACATATTATACAAATGCAATTTTCTGCCAATTTGGAAGTTCCTAATGAGAATTCCAGATCTTATTACTTTTCACCAAACAAATGTATTGAAAGTCCATATAAGAGATAGGCCCCAAAGGTTATTTCATGTAATGCTAAAGACGGTTAATATTTATATAAGACATATTTATGAAACCCTATATCAATATCAGCTATTGTCTCTTCTGAGTGTTGTGACTGCTTTGTCTTGTTGGACTTTCACAAGTAGCATTGAGGTAGCTACAATAGTGTTTATTGCCATTTTATAGATCAGGAAACTGAGACTCAAAGAAACACACAAGCTGTGCCTGTTGCTTTTGTAAAAGGGGCTTTAGGAAATAAGCATACATGTTGTGCCTGGAACACAGTAAAACTTAGTAAATACTTCATCTGTCCATGCACATGATGAATTAGACTAGGGTGAGACTGAAAGGTTGCAGTCAGAGTGACCTGGTGACGAAGTGGTGAAGACTTGGGCCAGGGCAGTGGGGACAGAACTGTGAGTATAATAAGGACTTGATGTTTTGCAGATGAAACCAGGGGAGAAGTCAGATGATTTTAAGCATTCTGTGTATGAAGACTAAGAGATTGGTTAGTCAGCTGGCAAACATTTATTAAGTGCCTACTTACTAGGTTTCTCACACTTTGCTAAGTGTTAAGGATACAAAAAAAAAAAATAAAGGATAGTTCCTGCCTTAAAGAAGTTCACAATCTAATGGGGGAGAAAACATGCATAAAGCTTTGTACAAACAAGCTGCATACAGGATAAATTGAAAATGATCAAATAGAGAGAAGGTATAAAAAGTCAGGAAGACTGGGCTAGAAACAGGGTATGAAGGAAGAGGAAAAGGTTGGAGAGGAAGAATATTCTGTATCTCCTCTGTAAACTGTGACTGTGTTGGCCCTCACCCCCTCTCCAGTTCCATGTGCATAGCAGGCATTTAATAAATGCTTATTTAATAAATGTTCATTGGTTGGTGATCAGAGACTACTAGTAGGTGTGAGTCAGGGGCAGAGATGAAGATTTGGGAGTCCTCCTCGTAGATGAAGGAGCTGAAAGCATGTTACTAGATGAGCTCACTAAGCAAGAAAAGAGAAAAATGAAGCAGAAGGCTGGGGACAGTGTTGGAAGGCACCCTGACTTCACATACCAGAAGAAGAGAAGGAGACAGAAGGGGAAGGGTTCAAAGAGGTAGGAAAAGGAAAAACCGGGAGATAGTAGTAAGAAAGTGCAGCTAGTATTGAAGAGAGATGGAGGGGGATGGAGACTGAGAAAAGGGGGTCATATTTGCCTAGCAGGAATATGTTGGCCTTGGAGGTAGATCATCAGAAAACCAGTGGGAGTGGAAGCCAGATGTAAAGTTGTTAAAGAAGGACTGGATGGTTTAAAAAAGGAAACTAGCAGGTGTCTAGATCACACCTGTGAGGAGTTAGGATTGAGAGGAAGGACAGAGATTGGTAGGTAATTAAACCATTGATTTACAGGGAATCTGAGAGGGATTGAAGAAAGCCTCTAGTGAGGGAGAAAGGAAAGGAAGATGATGTCCCAGAGCATTGAGAGTGTTAATTTTTGTAAAGGGAAGAGAAATGTTTGTTTTTTAATGAGAGGAAAGGACCGAAGGATAAATACAGGGGGTGTGATTCACTACCTAACTTTGAAGGTGAGGTAAACTAGGGCGAGATAATCTCAGTCTTTTGTACAGTGTGGAAGGCAAAATGTATTTATTGGGTGAAAAGCAGAAGAAGATTGAGTGGAATAAGCAAAGGAAAAGTGTCATCAAGGGTCAAGCTTAAGCTGGACTGTGACTATACATGTACAACAGCTATATTGAAGGGGTGAGATCTGCACAATTTGGGTTTTCTTTCAGGAATACCATGCATTTCTGTAGAGGGAAAAGAGAAATTGGGGGAGACCCAGGACTCAATGTTATGGTCAAGAAGTTGAGTAAGTCTTGCCTACTGGAGAGGACAGCCTTGACTTCAGATTCTGGGATGGAGTTGAGAGAAGATTCTGTTTAGCCAGAAAAGTATTAATAGAATGGAAAGGAGAGAATAGGGAGAAAACTGAATGTGACTCACCAAGCCTCTCAGTCCATACTCAGATTCACAGGAGAACAAAATCCTAGAAAGGAGCCCATAATGAAGGCCTAGGTGGATGCAGATGTGTGTGAGAAATGAGCAAGGTGAACTAGAGATCCTAATTGAAAGGCACATTTGACCTCATAACAGTTTCACTGAGACCAGTCACTGGAGTAGGGCTTTGGAAAGGCTATCTTGTTCAACAGACTCTTGATAGCTAAAGAGAATTTTAAGGGTGGAGGAGTAGTCCTTGTTGCTTAGTTGTTTTAGCCCTGTCCAACTCTTTGTGACCCCATTTGGGAGATATTATCTTGGCAAAGATACTCTAGCGGTTTGCCATTTCCTTCTCCAAATCATTTTACAGATGAGGAAACTGAGACAAACAAGGTTCATTGACTTGCTCAAGGTCACACAACTACTACGTGCCTGAGGCCAGATTTGAATTCACAAAGATGAGTTAGCCCGGAAACACTGGGCCAACTAGCTCATGGAGTAGCAGTCATAGTCATAGTAGTACAGAAATTGATAAGCCAGGGATAGGGGAGGCACAAAGATCAATGGAAGGAGAAGTAGAAGCATGGGGGTTTTTCCATCCGGGCAGAATGGGAATGGTCAAGAAGTTTGGGACACAGATCACAATCCTGGTCCAGAGAGTACAGAGCAGTGATGAGTAGTACGTATGTTAGTTTTCTAGACCTCCACAGTCATACTTTCTATAAAGAGCAGAATAAGATACATAATTTATAATTATGTATAATTAATATATTAATAATGTAAAATAAGTAAATATAAATAAAACAATAATTATACAAAATAATATAACAACCATATCATATCAATTATCATGATATCATATGTAATTATAATATATATATTATATAATAATAGTTTCCCCAATAACCTTTTCATCTTTCAAAGGGTAGAGAAACCAAAAGGAATGACCACCCCCTCACTCTAATGTGATTCTCACCAACGAAAAGGAGTTGGTTGCTAGGTTGGACCTGATGGTACCCTTAGAGGAAAACAGCCTCTGCATCTCAGAAAACAGGGCATGATCAGATATAAACCCCCAAATTCCCTGGGGGTGGGGTGGGCGGAACATAGATTTCACTAGTTGTAGAGAAGGGCTAGTTAGGATCCCATGAATTAAAATTCTTCCAGGGAAGCCAACTCTGTAGGAAAGGATGGCTCTAGTGAGCAACATACTGTAGTCACAAAGAGAAACAATTCCACGGAAGAGGAAAAAGGGAAGTTTTCTGAAGAGTTCTATGGGAATGGATTAGACAGTTTACATTTTTTAGAAGACTTGTGTAGAGAGGAAAAGGAGGGCAGGCAATAGGATGAACACAAAAAACACTGTAAAGTCCTGTAAGATGAGTGTTGGTCATGACAGAAAGATAAAGGTAACCCAAAGGTGGACAGAGACAGAGAACAGAAAGAACCCTACTCAGGGTAAATGGGGCAGTAACAACCATCAGAAGACTGAGCTGCTTAATCCTTATTTTGATTTCGTTTTCTCTGACAAGAAGAATGGCACAGCACAGATGAGTGATAGGGAAAGTCAGTCAAGAGTAGGAAAGTACATTCCTGCCTTGGAAGAATTCAAGTTACCGGGCTTCTCTGGTACTGAGTGAAGAGGCATGGTAAAGGATCACTGAGCCCCCTTTGCTAATACTGGACAGATCCTGGACCGTGGGCCCATCCCAGAGGGGTGGAGGAGGGTAAATGAAGAATGGAGCCTGCAAACTATTAGGCCACCGAGCTTGCCTTGGATTCCTGGAAAAGTTTTTTTTGTTGCTGTTCAGTCCTTTCTAATACTTTATAGCCCTGTTTGGGGTTTTCTTGGCAGAGATTCTGGAGTTGGTGTGCCATATCCTTCTTCAGCTCATTTTATAGATGAGGAAACTGAGGCAAACGGGGGGTCACACAACTAGGAAGTGTCTGAGGCTGCATTTGAACTCGGAAACCAGTGCTCTATCTCCTCTGCCACCTGACTGTCCAACAGAATTCTGGAATGTAGCATTGAAGAGAGGGTTAGGGAACAGGGAGTCTGTCTGCTTCATCAAGAGCCGTTGTGCCAGACTTTTATTTCTGGTTTTTAAAACAAGGTTACTAGACTAGTAGATCAGGGGATTGCTGTAGCTGGAACTTACCTAGATTTTATCAAAACACCCCATCAGGTCTGTCATGCTGTTCTGCTGAAAAAGATGGAGAAACCTGTGCTAGGCAGTAGTATGTTGTGGAGTCTTATTGGGTTCAGAAGAATCAACTTTGTAAGTGCAGGATTGGACCATGAAGTTAGGCATCAGTTCTTCTGAAAGAGGTCGGGGTTGGGGGTGGGGGAGGGGCTTTAGGGAATTTCAGATGCACTGTGGGTGATATGGCCCTCCAGCGAGGGGATGGGATCTCTTAGGTTGTCTTAAGAGGGGTGGATTATCTGGGGAGGTGGTGCTCCTGGGGTTCTCTACCCTGGTCAGATCAGCTGGAGTCTTGTGTTCAGTTGTTTGTGCCATGTTTTGGTTAGGATGTCGATAAGCTAAAGAATGTCCAGAAGAAGGCGACCCAGGATGGGGAAGAGCAGTGAATTCATACCAGTGCAAGAGCAGCTTAAGGAGCTGTATATGTTTAGCCAGGTTGAGAATGGACTTTTGGTTGGGGACAGTTGTCTTCCTGTATCTGAAGTGCTGTCATAGGGAAGTGAGATTCACTTGGTTCTGAATGGCCCTAGTGGGCAAAGCAAGGAGCAGAGTGGAAGTTACAGAGGCAAAGGTAGGTTTGACCCACTCTTAAGTGTAGGGCCTGGCACGTAGCAGATGCCAATGTGACATAAGTAGAACAATATCTTACATCAGAACTGTCCAACTTTGGAGTAAGATGCCTGAGAGTGCAGGTAGGGAGTGGGCTCCCTGTCACTGGAGATCTTCAGGCAGAGACTGGGTGACTGCTTGGAGGATAAGAGATTTTGTCGTTCAGCTGCTCTTCTCTTTATGACCCCATTTGGGGTTTTCTTGGCAGAGATCCTGGAGTGGTTTGCTGTTTTCTTCTCCAGACCATTTTACAGATGCAGAAACCAAGGCATACAGAGTTCCATGACTTGCCCAGGGTCACATGGCCAGTAAGTTTTGGATGCCGGATTTGAACTCTGGTTTTCCTGACTCCAGGTCTGGCAGGGAAAGAGGTTGAGGGGATTATCTTTCAAGCATGATTTGGACTGTATGATCACTGAGCCTTCTAATTCAGATTGAGGGATGTCGATTCCATGGATGAAGTGGATAAGACTGAGTGATTCAGAGCCTTGATAGAGCGGGGAAAAGGGGGTAATGGAGCGAGACTGGGGAAAGTTGTGATGCACGGGAAGCACACCCAGCTGGAGGTCCCTGAGGTACAAGAGGACCATGCCAGGATGAGATCTGCTTAGGGTCAGTAAGGGGTTTAAATGGGGGTGGGGTGAGCTCATACAGGGAGGATGAGAAAGCGTCTCCTTAGGCTTTGGAGGTAGGTAATTGCTTCATGAGCACTGTGGGCAGAATCCGAGAGCAGAGTAACCTGTTTGTTATTGAATCCTGTAATAATCGAGCTTTCCTTTGGACAGTTCGGAAACTTTTATCATGCCTCCAGGAGTGGGGTGGTGATGGAGGTCATTTCCCTACCTATCGGCGCATCTCGCAGCGCCCAGAGCTGTCTGCTTACCCACTTCTGCTTTTCATCGTCCTGCTTCCTTTTCTCCTCCATGACACTGTTGTAACCACAGCATTGAGGTTATTGCAGATTCCTCCCAGAACGGACTGAACAAGCAGTTTTCACTTCCAGACTGATTTATGTTTGTGCCCTAAATAGCACAGATGAAATGATTAGCCAACAGGAGGCAAGTGGGCCTGGATGTTTCAACTCTTTTTTCAGCAACTCTTCCTTTGCATGAAAAAGCCGTTAAATCACGCATGTGTTTTCTGGCTGTGCCCTGTTAAAGGAGTACATGTGCAGACTTGCTGGAAAATCTTGGCCAGTGGGCTTGGATTTTACCTTCAGATTGTGGGATTCTGATAGCATGCAGTAACGATATGCTAAGCAATAGTTTAGCAAAATGGGGAAGTGGGTAGGGGGCTAGGCTTGGAGCAGGGGTCCTTGGGTTCAAATCTGGCTCATATGAACATAGGTATGTTAACTTTTCTGAACCTTACCCCAGCTATGAAAATAGGGACAGCAATTCTCTGGCACCTGGGTCGCAGGGGCTGGGACTGTGGGTGTCATACAAGATAATGTAAAGTCAAGTCCTTTGAAATCCTTAAAGCATTATTGTCAGTCATCTCCTTTCAGAGTACAGAGTTGGCCACGATCCCTCCACAGGGTGCCTACAGAGTTGAACTGGTGGGTGAACATGATTTCTCTCCCTTTGGGCGAGCTTGTAGCTCCCAGAATCTGTTTTGTTAGTCTAACTCGGAGACGACACAGCCTTTGCTGTTTCCTCAAGGCACTGATCGTTCTGGATTTCATTTCACTGATGCTTTACAGGGTCAAGGAAATCCATTCTTTCTCTGGTAGTACCTGACCCCCTTCCATGCAGTTATCATCAATGGGAGCCCCTCCTTTTTAGAGCAAGGACTGGTTCTCATTTATGTACTGAAATATGCTGTTCAGATTCAGATGCCTAAGAGTGTCTCAGGGAAATGCCTGTCGTTGTTGAATTTCTTGGAATTCTGCCCAATTTAGAATGGTATTTAATTCAACCATTCCCGAGGAGGAGATACCCACCTGTAAGCTGCTTAGACTGCCTCTGGCCACTGAGGACTTCAAGGTTAACAAGTGGATTTTTCATCACAACAACCCTGTGAGGAAGGAGATAAGGAGGAAGTTAGACCTCAGAGAAGTGAAATGATTGTCTAGAGTCACACAGCCTGTCAATGGCAGAGCTGGGACTCTTGTCTCTCTGCTTTCTACGATCTTTCTACCATACCTTGCTATTGGCCTTGGATATGGAGATGTGCTTGGGTACCCTGATAGAACTCTGGTTTTATCTATTTGGGGTTCTTCCTCCAATGGTACCCATCTCACTCATTCACATCTTCTTATCCGTTGTGACTCTTGTCCAGAAAGCTAACCCATACTGCCAGTGGGCTTCCCATTAGAAGTCTCTTGACTCTGCATGGATTGGGGAAGGGGCCAGAGGGGAAGGAATGTGGGTCTTCTTTCAGTCTCCATACGTATCCAGCCCATATTTTTTTGCAATCATCTCTTTGTCCCTATGCCTCCCTAGGCTGCCACCCTTGCCTCTGTGGCTTACCCCCTGCTTTTCAGAGTACTTTCATAGGTTGTCTTCCCCTACAAGCTTCTTGCTTGCTTGTATCCCTAGTGCTCAGCACAGGTACCTGGCCCATACCAAGCATTTAATAAATGCTCCATCTGCCTGGCACCTCTCTGTGGTTTTCAAAAGCTTGTACCTCAGTGGCATGTTCTTACCCAACAGAATGAGCTCATCTTGAGCCACAGTTCGTTGTGATTTCATTGGTGAGGAGAGCAATTCTACCCTGCAACTTTTAGTCTTAAACTGTGGCCTGGGGAAGGAGCAGTACTGATAAGTTAAGTGACTTGCCCAGGATGACAAGACCTGTACTGGGGTCATCTTGATTTATGGACCATTTCTCTGACCACCATATCAGCAGCTCACACAGTGGAGAGGGCTGACAGGTTGGAAGGTGCCCTAGGAGAATATCGCAGAGAGCACAGTTTTCCTCTTCACAAACTTGAGCATCTTCCTCCATGTCATTCTTGGGAGTGTATTTCTCTTGGTGTTGTCATCATCTCAGGTTCTTCTCCTACCTGCCCACACGCTCATGTTCACTCTCCTCCTAAGCTCAGAGACCACTTCTTGGATACGGAGCTGGGAACTCTGAAGGGGCTAGCCTTTCCCTTTTTCAGGACTCGGCATTTCCGGTTACATGACTGCACGTGTGCATGTTAGAGATTGCCAACTCTGCGTAACCTTGCAGTGTAGAGAAGCATCCACTGGGTGCTGTTGAGCCCACTTTCTGCTTCCGGGACGAGCACTTGGCTGCCAGAGTGCTGACGCTGGGAGGATGGAACCTCAGGGGTTCTTTCCTTGAGGAACAGTTGAGAAATTTCTTTCCTGCCTGTTTAGCTCTTTTTTCATGATGCCGCATGGGTTATTAACAGAGGGACCGTTTCTCACTGTCCCTCTTCCCTTTGTTTTTCCTTCCTTCCCATTGCTTTCAGTCTTGGTTTACTGCCAAACAGCCTCTTGTGAAAGGACCGCCTAATTAACCCTGTGCTAATTAACAATTTAAAATTACACACTATGACTGTTCATATTTAATTCTCAGGATGCCTGGGTAACAGCAAGACTAACTACCCCCCCGTAGTCCCCCAATCCCCTTCCCTCTACCATTCTCTGTTTCCTTGTGCATCTGTATTTGAACACTTTTTAAGAAAGAGATCTGAAATACTTAATGTTGCATTTGAAAAGCCCCTGACTCTTAGGGTTTTTTCATTTGCTGAGCAAGGAAGACTTCCTAACTGTATCAATTTTAAGAGTATTGATTGACTATATTGGGGAGTAAACAAGGTGATGGATGTTGGCTCATGGCCCTAAACTTCAAAAAGCAGATAATATCCAAGAACTAGAAATGCTCCAGGGAGACTCTTTCTGGGTGAAGGGATTCGGTTTCCTTTTGGGGAGATAGATCTGTTTGCTATTCTTGAGGACTTTTCTGAAAGCAGTGCCTTTGGAGGTATAAAGAGATAAGGGCCTGGTCCCGAACCCCTTATTTTAATGGTCCTGTTTAAGTGATGCTCTCTGTAGGACTCTAACTTGTCACACTCAAGTCTTTTTCAGTTTTGACAAGTATTCTGGAGTAGGGGAGGCTTTAAAGGAAATTTAAAGGAAAAGAAGCAGGCTGAGAGATTGTAATGAGGGACTGAAACGAAAGGTAATGAAAGGAGAGAAAAGGGGCTAAGAGGCTGGAGGAGTGGTTGAACAAAAGGGGCTGTTAACTCCAGCTGACTGTGTAGCCTGTGGAAGCCCAGGGACTCTTTGGGTTCTCAGACTGCTCTCTGTAACTGAAGATCATTGATTTTACGGGAAACCGTGTTTACAGACAGAGTGCTGATCGACCTGACGAGTTGACTCCTGCCTCCTTAAGTAAGAACTACCTTTTTCTTATTGACTGGTTGATAAACAGAGCAGGGGAGCCAAGAGAGACTGTGGGATGAGGGAGAGGATGGGGAAGTGTTAGATGCACAAAGTGTTGGCATTAAAGGACGAGTGGCTTCATAGTTTGGGGTCCTCTCTCTCCCCCATACCCTATAATTCTCAGGATCTCCCTAACCCCACCCCTCACCCCAGAGAATAGAAATAGTATGAAATAATGCCACCTGCCTGTTAACTTAAATAACTAGTTTTCTCTAAGTGGTGTGCATATTATAAAAAGTTGCGGGTTTGCTCGTTTGGAACCAGAAGGGGAGCATTATCTCCCATTTCTGAGCCAACTAGAAATAATGGTTCCTAATGATGTTGGGATCACTGGATATCACAGCATCACACTCTTTTAGGTTTGGTGGCTATTGGAACTGTCATGTAGCTAATCCAAGTGGGGAGAAGTTGTTTTCTTCTGTTCTTAATGCAATTCAGTCAACCCTGGTGATGTTTCCTGGCGTCTCTGAGTGCCGTGTTAGGTACTGGATGTACCCAAATAAAAACTCGGCAGCCTTGGGAGGAGGCTCTATTCCCGGGTGCCCACAGATCTGCCCTAAAAAGAGGAAGGAGAGGTCAGAGAGAGAGAGAGGAGAGATTGGAGAGGAAGTGATGAGAGGTTAGGAGGGGGTTCTCCTGCTTGGGCAGTATTTTTAAAGTCATAGCTCTTTCACCGGACAGTTTGTGAGGGGGAGGAAGAGAGAAGCAGAGGAAGAAAAGCCCACCAATTAATTGGTGAACGCTTGCAGGTTTCTCTGGCCTGGCCTGGCCTGGAGAGGAGATTGGCTTCCCTGTCAATAAACAAGTCCCCAGTGCAGCATCAAAGCTGCACTCCTTTATCAATCGTGGCCTCCCTTTCCCGCATGTTCCTGTAACTTACCAAGCATTTATGACATTGATTTTACAATCAGGCTGTTAACCCTCCCGCCCCTTCAGCCCTACCAACCTTTTTGGCCCAAGCTGTCAATCAAGGGCCTTTCAGCCAATCATGTCTAGGCTGAAAAGGAAGTCACCCTACAGCTCCTCAGTTGCACCGGAGTTGAGCCTGGTTGGAAGGAATTCTTCCTTCATTTGTATTTCTCTTTTGGTCAGAGAGTATCCCTGTTTAAAACCAGGAACAATGTGATGTCTTTTTATAAGAGACAATGATCTTTTTGTTGTCATGGAGCTCAAGAGAGCTCCAATAAAAAGGCGTGGCGGCTCTGTGCATGTGTGTGTTTAGATAAATAAAACCTGTCACTTTATTGCAAAAAAAGTTCTTTCCCTAGAGACTCTTAAACTGTGTTCCCAATCCTTTCCCGAGGGGGAGCTGTTGGCTTACTCTCTAGGCTAGGATCAGGATTTGGGAAAAGGAAGGGGGAAGAAAACACGCACACGCACACACGCAGGCACACACACACACACACACACAAATCAACCAAACTAGAGTTGCCACAAATCAAATCCAGATCTCCCCCCAACTTTCCTCTTCTGGGGATGAAAGAGTTTTATGCAGAGATAGAATGGCAACCCCTTACACCCAGGGAGAGAGGGACAAGAGGGCTGTGGAAGCAATGACTTGGGCTCTCTCTTTTTAGGGCTGTGCTGTGAGCAGTTGCTTGCAGGAACACTGTGGCTAGTGAATAAATGCACCTGTGATGCGGATGCCATAGGAGAGATGGAGTGTGATGGAGGGGAATCTGATGCCTCTCTCCCTAGGGAGGCATGTCTCTCAAAGGGCAAATTCACTTCAATGATACTCTCTTCTCTGAAATGGAAAAGCCTCGGGGTTGAAGGACAGCTGCCTGGTTATTGTATGAGAACTGAGAGGCAGGTGTGGAACAGAATGATTGCTGAGCACAGCTGGTGTCTTTGGGTCAGCAAAGACCCTTGACAGAAAAGCAGCCAAATGATACCGGGATGTCTGAATCAAAGTTTTTCACTAAGAGTACAGGGGTGTATACAGTCGGGAAAGGGGTGTTACCGATTAAACTGCAGTGTGTTCTCTCTAGAAAGGGGAGCGTTTTATCCTTCTCAAATGTTTTCATACTCCAGCTACATATATTTTAGGAGAAGATATGGTCTGGTGAAGACAGCAGGGATAGACAGAGAGGGAAAGGCAGGTTGTCACCTAACAAATAGTTCAATTTGGAACCTCAGTTTTCTCATTTGGTAAATGGGGCTGGTGCTACTTTGATTTTGAGCAAATGAGAGATCACCAAGTTGTTGAGTTTGAATTAGGGTAGTAACTGCCGTACAGAGATAAGTGAGTAAAGAGAGCCTCAGTAAGGTGCCCTGAACCGAGACATTTTCTGTTAAAATATTAATGTATAAATGTGGCTCTTAAAAATGGGTTTACAATTAGTTAGCTAAGAGTATTTGGTTTCCAGGGATCATCCATATATATATACAGTCTCATTCTTGACTTCCTAGATTAAAATATTATGTTTTTTGACTTAGTGAGGTTTTTTTTTTCCCTTTTAACTTTTGCTTTGGGGTTTGAACAATCGAAGTCTTTTTCTTCATTGCTGGTGCTTATCATATTGCTATTACACTAATGGTATGTTCCTGAAGAATTGAAATTCTGTTGGGGACGATCTTCAGGGGTAATGGAAGCTGAAGAGCCATTTCTTGTATTTCTTTCCTTGGACCCTTGGCTACTCATCACAACACAGACACCTGTAGGAACATGCCCCATTATTATCACCTTTGGACATTTTAATAGCATAAAGCGTGTTTTGGGGGTTTTTTCTAGGGTCTTTGCTCCTCTCTAGGCCTGTTCTGTGAGGTTCAGCTACTATATTGTGTATAGTTAGAAACATCTTAAAAGTGCTCTATGTGGAATCTTAGCCTTTGCCCTCCTAACATCTTTCCTTTCTCTCTTCCTTTTCTCTCTTTCTCTCTTTCTCTCTCTCTCTCTCTCTCTCCCTCTCCTCTCCCCCTCTCTGCTCTCTTCAGGTCCGAACCGTACTGGGTGCAATGAAAGCTCCATGCAGGCCTTACCATGGAAGGCTGTGACTCGCCTGTCATCCCTGGGAAGGACAATGGGTGTAGTATCCCTCAGCACCAGCAATGGACTGAACTCAACAGCACCCACCTCCCTGACAAACCCAGTAGTATGGAGCAGTCCACCACAGAAAACCACGGGCCCCTAGACAGCCTGAGGGCCCCCTTCAATGACCGCCTCCCGGACAGCACCAACTTGGCCGGCCCCGCCGCTGAGCCCGCTAGCAAGGAGGTCAGCTGCAACGAATGCTCGGCCTCCTTTGCCAGTTTACAGACCTATATGGAGCACCACTGCCCCAGCGCTCGCCCCCCTCTTCCCCTGAGGGAGGAAAGTGGGAGTGACACCAGTGAGGAGGGGGATGAGGAGAGTGATGTAGAGAATCTAGCTGGAGAAATAGTCTACCAGCCAGATGGCTCAGCGTACATTGTGGAAAGTGTCAGCCAGCTGATCCAAAGTGGGGGGGCCTGCAGCAGCGGCAGTGGGGCTCTCCCGTCGCTCTTTCTGAACTCTCTGCCTAGTGCTGGGGGTAAGCAAGGGGAGCCCTCTTCTGCTGCACCAGTCTACCCACAGATCATCAATACTTTCCACATAGCCTCATCCTTCGGGAAATGGTTTGAGGGCTCAGACCAGTCCTTCCCGAATACCTCAGCCCTGACGGGCATCAGCCCCGTCCTGCACAGCTTCCGCGTGTTTGATGTGCGACATAAAAGCAACAAGGATTACCTGAACAGCGATGGTTCTGCCAAAAGCTCCTGTGTATCCAAAGATGTCCCCAACAATGTGGACCTGTCCAAGTTTGACGGCTTTGTGCTCTACGGAAAGAGGAAGCCCATTCTCATGTGTTTCTTGTGTAAGCTCTCCTTTGGGTACGTCCGATCATTTGTGACCCATGCAGTTCATGACCATCGAATGACCCTGAGTGAAGAAGAGCGGAAAATTCTTAGTAATAAGAACATTTCCGCTATCATCCAAGGAATAGGCAAAGACAAGGAACCCCTTGTAAGTTTTCTGGAACCAAAAAACAAAAACTTTCAACACCCTTTAGTTTCTGCAGCTAACCTCATAGGCCCCGGACACAGCTTTTATGGGAAATTTAGTGGCATTCGGATGGAAGGGGAGGAAGCGCTGCAGAGCGCTTCAGCCAGTGCTGCAGAGCAGCCCCAGTCAGGCCTCTTGACGCCTGGGACCCTCTTGAACCTTGGTGGGCTAACCAGCTCGGCTCTGAAGACCCCAATTACCTCAGTCCCCCTGGGCCCCCTGGCTTCCAGTCCTACCAAATCCTCAGAGGGCAAGGACCCTGGGGTAGCAGAGAGTGAGAAGCAAGAAGTGGGTGACCAGGATAGCCTCTCAGAGAAGGCAGAGCCAGCTGAGGATGCGGAAGAGGAGGAGGAGGAAGAGGAGGAGGAAGATGCAGAGGAGGAGGAGGAGGAGGAAGAGGAGGAGGAGGAAGAAGAGGAGGAGGAAGAAGAGGAGGGTTGCAAAGGACTCTTTCCGAGTGAGTTGGAGGATGAACTAGAGGACAGGCCCCATGAGGAGGCTGGGGCCACAGCAGGTGGCAGCAGCAAAAATGACCTTGCTCTCTCAAACCAAAGCATTTCTAACTCTCCCTTAATGCCTAACGTGCTCCAGACTTTGTCCAGGAGCGCAGCTTCTACTAGTTCTAATTCTCCTTCTTCCTTTGTTGTCTTTGATGGTGCAAACAGGAGGAGTCGGTTAAGCTTTAACAGTGAGGGTGTCAGGGCCAGTGTGGCAGAGGGCAGCAGGAGGTTGGACTTGACTGATGAAAGTGCCAATAAAGACAATGCCACAGCACCAGAACCAAATGAGAGCACAGAGGGGGAAGATGGGGGCTACCTCTCCCATCACCAGCACGCTGGGACCCTCTGTGAGCTTGGGGTGGGGGAGTGCCCCTCGGGGAGTGGTGTGGAGTGTCCCAAGTGTGACACGGTCCTGGGCTCTTCACGTTCCCTGGGGGGGCACATGACCATGATGCATTCTCGTAACTCATGTAAGACGCTCAAGTGTCCCAAGTGCAATTGGCACTATAAGTACCAGCAGACGCTTGAGGCGCACATGAAGGAGAAGCATCCAGAGCCTGGGGGCTCGTGTGTCTACTGCAAAAGTGGGCAACCTCACCCGCGGTTGGCACGAGGTGAGAGCTACACATGTGGTTACAAACCTTTTCGCTGTGAGGTCTGTAACTACTCTACTACTACCAAAGGCAACCTCAGTATTCATATGCAGTCTGACAAGCATCTGAACAACATGCAGAACCTGCAGAATGGAGGGGGAGAGCAAGTCTTCAGTCACAGCGCTGGGGCTGCGGCGGCGGCGGCGGCAGCAGCGGCTGCAGCAGCAAACATTGGCAGCACCTGTGGGGCCCCCTCCCCCACCAAACCAAAAACCAAGCCCACCTGGCGATGTGAGGTATGCGACTACGAGACCAACGTGGCCAGGAACCTTCGCATCCACATGACCAGCGAGAAGCACATGCACAACATGATGCTGCTTCAGCAGAACATGACCCAGATGCAGCACAACCGGCACCTGGGCCTGGGGGCCCTGCCGTCCCCGGCCGAGGCAGAGCTCTACCAGTATTACCTGGCCCAGAACATGACTCTGCCCAACCTCAAGATGGACAGCCCCGCCTCTGATGCCCAGTTCATGATGAGTGGATTTCAGCTGGATCCCACCAGCCCCATGACGACAATGGCGACTCCAACTCTAGGTGAGGCTCAATTTTAATTTTTACTCTGTGGGTTGGTTGGGAGAGGGGACGATGAGGTCATTCTGTGGATTCCCCGCCTTCTCAGGTTTCTCTGTGGACAGTTGAGTGCCCCTAGCCTAGTCCATTAGATTTCACCAGGTATTTCCCGAAACCCCCTTGTATCCTCTAAATAGGCACAAAAGAATTCATTCGTTCATTCATTCCATTTATTCATCAGATAAACATTTGGGTAGTGCCTACTCAATACATGGCATGGATTGAGCTCAAAGTAGAGGTGTTCCCATCAGATCTCAGTTATCATGGTGCACCCTCGCTCATGGTTCTCAGTCTGGGGTGTTCTGCTGCTCTCCCATGCTCACTCTTTCTGTCTCTGAATCGCTCTCTCTCTGCGACATCCACCGTTTTTGTGATCTTTCTCTCACCTCCTTAGCACTTATTGGGAATGATCGAAGTTGTAGTTAGCTGTTATGGAAAAGAGGAAGCATTGCACCAATGGAGGGCTTGAAGTGGGTACAGTACATTGGGCATTGTGCCAAGGTTGGTAAGGATTCCCAAGAATTTTCACTATCACCAATCAGATTCTCAAGCCCTCCTTAAAAAAAAAAGAAGATAAGGTGAGTATGGAATACATGGAAGTGAATTTGGGATTGAGTTGTTACATATGATCATTTTGGTCAAAAGGAATGATGCTGGGTCAGTTAACAGTTCAGTGTTAAAACACTGATGGATGACTGCTTGGTTCAAATTAATAGGACAAGGTAGATTAGGCTAACCTTGGTTAAACTCTTGGTAAATGTGCTTTCATCACCTTGAAAATGGTGGAAATGAGGCCTGGCTTGTAGAAAAATCAGATTAGCCATAATAATTGGAAGCTAAGTTAAGAGGGACTTGATGGCAGTTTTTAGATTGGAGATAATTTTAGAAAAGTGAGGAATGTTGAATCCATATACTCAGGCATTACCTACTCGGTCCTTCTCTTTGTGCTTATCCTATCTAGAACTTAAAGGTGCTTCCTGTATGTTGGATGCTGTAGGCCATGTTATTTAGAAACAAACTCTACTTCTTCTGAGATTCCAGTTTTTCAAACCAAGTTATTTCATTGGATCAGTTTTTAAAGCTAAACTTCCCCCTTTGTCTTTCTACCTATGTCTCTGAACCTATAGTCTCTGACTTGCTCTAATTCTCTATACCTTCTATGATAACATTAACCCCTTGAGTTTAGCCATGTGGCCCATTCCTGATAGAGGGGTGGTAATTAAATACCTTTGTCCTGTGGTGTAGGTTCATGGCAGAAGAAGCAAATCCAGTAATTCTCAAGTGTTGACACGTGCTCTTTTAATCCTCATTGATCTTGATGAAATTGTTGTTATGACTTTCAATTTGTCTGTTTCCTGGTGTAGTGTTTAAATTTGTAATATTTTGTAGCTTCAAACATTTTAGGTAACTTTTAAATTCCAATGGGTGCTAAAATATTTTAACTTAAATTGCTTAATCATGTCAACATAGACTTTTATTAACTGTTGAAATGAACAAACCATTACTGTTGCCATCAGTATTATTGTTCCAACAGTTTTGCAAGGAATAGCAGGGACAACTGGAAGTCAGGGGTAGGTCTTTAAGGAAATGAAATAAAGTTGTCTAGGTAGTAATGAGATGGTACTCTTTGTTCTGTAAATATAAGAAGGGAAGTAGACTTCAGCCGGACCAATAGGAATTTTAATTAACGGAAATCTCTGACAGAACTGGAAATAAGTAAGGTAGAGACATAGACAGCTTGTGTATCTGTGTGTCTGTCACTCAACTAATTCCTACTTGAGATACATCCCCTTCCCCCCCAGAAAAGGGAGGGAGGAAAGACCACATTTTCTAGGAACTTGTACTTTAATTGTGGATTTAAGATGTATTCATTCAAACATTTTCTAAGCCTCTGTGTCAGGTGCAGAAAGAGACACAATGTTTAGAGAAGACAAAATTCCTCGCCCATTTGGAACTTGTAGTCTAATTTTATAAAGCTGTAATTCATACAGTTGCATAAGTGAATAGGAGAGTCACCAATGTTCTATAGAAGTTCTGAGAAGGAAAAGTTAGTAGTTGTGGGTCAGGAGAGTTATCAAAGAAGACTTTGTGGGGGAATTGTCGTTAGAGTTGGGTAGGTAGAGTCATAGTAGAAGGGAGGAGGGCATTCTAGAAATAGGGAGTTGGATGAGGAAAACTATAGATGTGGAAGGGGGAGTGTTACACACCTGTCCAAGAGGCAAGAGGAGGCAACAAGTAGAGAATGATGGCCAGGTGACACATCACCACCTTTGGCCAAATGGCATTCTGAGTAGAAGCAGAAGCTTAGAGTAAATAGCCCAGTCAGGCCTCATCTCACCCTACCTAACATGATGTGTTTAATGGCTCTAGCTGAAACTGGAGAAAGAGATGAGAAAGGCATGACATCAAAGCAGACTATTTTCATGACCTGTACTGACAACAGATAATCTTTTAATCTAACATACGAATAATCTCTATCTCCATTTTGTTTCCAAAAAGAACAGACCTCTTAGTGTTGTAGCAGAAACATTATCTCTATCTAGTTCAGGCAGTAACAACCTCTACCATGACTAGTATGGCTGAGTGAGTGTCAGGCTACTTCCTAGTTCTTCTTCATCTTAGGAGTTATTTTTCTTAGGTGGGATAGAATAACTATGACATTTCAAATGGCAGCCCAAGGTGGGCGTAGGAATAAAACATTGCCTTTACTGAGCCTTGGTTGTATGGAACGCTAAGAAAGTGAGTCTCTCCGTCAGGGCTTCTGGTTTGACTGAAACAGATCTCACTAATGGGAAGCAGATCTATGTAAATAAAAATAGCAGTAATTCCCTACTTTGCTGTTGCTTGGCCTATAGTAGCTCTTCATCTAGAAGACTTCAGATATTACAGGTTATTGGATTTTGTTAGAAAAAGAAATCTTTTCTATTTTTATTTGTTTGTTGCAGAATTTACCCCAGTGCTTAAAAGTTTCTTATTTTAGCCTTTCTTTTGAAGTAGCATTAACCTAAATATTGTTACACAAAGGAACTCATTCCATTCCAGTGTGGTGGTGATACATCCTTTTCTGAAAATGGTTTAAAATGGAATTTTTGATCCCATCATAGCAGGAAAGTTAACATGAAATTTTTTCTAAAGAGAAGAATTGGACTTGACACATACTGATCATTTTTTCCAACCTTTAACTCAAGGTCATTTGTCTTTTCAAGTAGTGCTGTGAAGGGAAGGCATCTTTAAAGCCATACCTCAGAATCCTTGGGAGCTCCTTCAGGACAGGAACTGTCTTTTGCCTCTTTTTTTTTTCTTTTAATCCCCAATGCTTAGCACAGTGCCTGGCACATAGTAGACCCTTAATAAATGCTTTTTTGATTGATTAGTAGATATAATTCCTAATGACTGCAAGACTTGAAACAGTTGACTTAGGGATAGGGATCCGCTTTCTCTTACATGAGTTATGACATATGCTGGTCTCTGGCATTGGGAACATGGTATAAATTTGTTGTTTTAAAATCAGATTTCTACATGGCGACATTGGACATTCACATCTATTCCTTGAGATTTAGGACCTGAAGTACATTTAGGCCAATACTGTTTTCTGAACTCATAGTTTCAAATCCATTTCTCTTTGGCTTTCTTTTTTCATTGACTTTCATTTTAGGTCAAGAACTTGGGGAGTGGGAAAAAGATTTATAATTTCTTGGTTGACAACTAGACTTAGCTTTTTAATTAAACATCTGGCTTCTGAGGGCTTAAATCCCTTTTAGAGGATATGTGAGGTTGTTAAAAAAAAAAGTTGAGATTGGATGCTTCTGGCCATAGATGGAGAGGAAACAAATATTTATTTGTTTCTTGTTTTATACTCCTCCCAGGCAGAGTTTGGTTTTTTTTTTTTTGGCCTGGACATTGTATGCATTTCTGTGGATGGTAATGTCTGTTTGGGTGACCTGTTATACATTGAAGAGTGAGAGAGTAAAGTTTTTTTTTTTCATTCTTTGCTCTTTTGCCCTAAAAAGAATGCCATTTTCCTGACAAGACCAGCCATACCTCACACAAGAGATGCCACAAGTGAGCTTCTAAAGTCTTCTGAACTGTGTGTAAATAAGAGATTTGGGTGGATTTTCCCTAGTCTTCAGAAACCCAGTCATGATGTTGAGAAAAGCTCATAGAAATGCTTTCTCTATGATGATGCTTCCTAGTGGAACATTCATAGGCCAAATATTAAAAACATTAAATGATAATATCTCTCTTGAATTGGTTTACCCACTAGGAAACTGATCAGATACAAACAACAAAGTCTAGACCAACTGAAAAATTTAGCTGAAATATTAGAGGGGAGAAAGACACAAACTGTCTGAGGCGTTTGTTTGTGTGTGCCCGTGTGTCTTAGGAGGCGAGTGTGGGAACCCAGAAACTAAATTGTGGGGATGGATGGCTGTATGTTTAGAGGTAAGGGAGGGAAGCTGACTTGTCTCAAGCATTTGTAGTAACACAAATGAGAACCCACTATATTAATTTACTGTCAATGAGTGGAGGTCCACTCTTTGTTTGGTCAGGTCAGAGGTGCACTGGAGATTGATGAGGACATATGTAAAGGAGGGGAAAAGACTTTTCTCTGGCCCCTTTCTTTAAAATGAGTAATGCTACTTTTCTGGTATTTAGCTGCCCATCATTACCCAGATGAAGAGCCTGGGGTCCTGTTTACAAATATGTCTGTTGTCCTGGAATCTTTGGTTCAAGTAAATCCTGGGACTTAGCCCTAGCTCGAAGTCTGACAAAGGAGGAGTGCTGCCCATTTTTCTGCCTACCAGACTCTACTGAGGTGCCCATGTTGGCTTGTACTCCCAGATTCAGCAACCAAATCTAATTGGCTGCCTGGCTGTCCCTCACCCTGACTCAACAATCATATACAAGGTATTCCAGAAAGTCTTAGTGCATCAGCTTTAAGCTATTAAACCTTAAAACTACACCGAGACTTTTGGGACACCTTGTATTAATCATCTCTCCTCAAACACTTAATAACTGTGTGACTCTCAAGTCACTTTAACTCTTCCAGCCTCCCAGTTTCTTCCTCTTTTCAATGAGGGTGTGACTCACTGACCTTTAAGGGCTTGTCCAGCTCTAAATGTATGATCCCATTACCCAGTATGTAGAGAACCCCTGCTGTCTGGGAGTTTACAATCTGGGGAGGCCTTCCATTTCAAAAGCCATTTTCTGGAATGTCAGACTGTCTTGCAGGGTTGAACCAGCTGCATCCAGGGGAATCCCAGGCTTTGAAACATTTCTGTATTGTAGAGCATACCTTGCAAAGTTTGGTTTCCCTTCATGTCTGAAACAGACCCCTGTGTGACTCATGTCTCCCTCTCTTCACTTAAATTAAAGAGAGAATGTTTTACCCTGGCCTCTTCCACCTGAGACAACCAGCTGTTGCAGACAAGAGCTTCTTTTTCTGACTTGGTTTCTCTCTCTCTCCTTTATGCAGTGGGCGGTGAAATACCCCTAGACATGCGGCTGGGGGGCGGGCAGCTGGTGTCTGAGGAACTGATGAACTTGGGTGAGAGCTTCACGCAGACCAATGACCCGTCCCTGAAGCTTTTCCAGTGTGCGGTATGTAACAAATTCACCACAGACAGCCTAGACCTGCTGGGACTGCACATGAACATGGAACGTGGCCTCCCTGAGGAGGAGTGGAAAGCAGTGATGGGGGACTCCTATCAGTGCAAGCTTTGCCGGTACAATACCCAGCTCAAGGCCAATTTTCAACTCCATTGCAAGACAGACAAGCATGTACAGAAGTACCAGCTGGTGGCCCACATCAAGGAAGGTGGGAAGGCCAATGAGTGGAGACTGAAATGTGTGGCCATTGGAAACCCTGTACATTTGAAGTGCAATGCCTGTGACTACTATACTAATAGCCTGGAGAAACTACGGCTCCACACGGTCAACTCAAGGCATGAAGCAAGTCTGAAGCTGTACAAGGTGAGACAAGCTTATTTGTTCTCTCTTTCTTTGAAGTGGGTACCTCTGAGCTTCCCAGGACAGTGAAGGGTCTTTGGCCCAATGGAAGATGGTAGAGTAGCAGGGGAAGAACTCAGTTATTCTTCTCACCTCCTGAAGCTCTCAGCATCATGGAAGCAAGCCCCTCTGAGGGAAAGTTGATCTTTTTTCCTTTAGTTTATTTGATTATGAAAAACAGGCATTTAATTGACTTTGGAGTTTGAGAGGTTACAGATAGGCTTTTTATTTACCACCTAAGGTATGTTTGTTAGGTTGTCCAGTTCCTGAGTTCCAGCTTCCTCCCTTCCAGTTGCTTTCTTCCCTTTTTTCACTATGAACACAGGTGTAGTTTCTAGCCTGTGCTCTCATGCCCTCTCTCTTTTCTCCCTCTCTCCTTTGCCTTCCTCCTGTTTGCTTTCCTCTTCCTCTGTTTCCTCTTTGGGTTTTTTCTCCTTTTGCTTTTTCCATCTCACCTTTTCCCCATTTTGGTCTTCTGCCCTTTTCCTTCTTCCTCCCCCACTGGCTCCTTCCATTAGTCTTTTCTGACATTATTTTCTTCACCGTCCTCTCACTGCCAAGCCTTTTTTTTTCTTTGCCCTTCCTCCATCTTCTTTCCTCTCCCCCACTTTCCTTCTCTCAGCTCTGTAGGCTGTAACCCAAGAGGAGCTCCGGATACTGTAAATAGTCCCTTCACTCGAGTGGCAGAATTGCTCCAGACGTTTGTATTGATTTTCACTGGACTTAAAGCTTCACCTTTTTCTCTAATCATTCCATAATGGCTTTAGTATGAACAATCAGGTACAAATCGCCATAAATCTAACTAGCCTCATTTCACATATCTTCCCCACACATACACATCCTCTCCCTCTCTCTCTTCCCATTTTCTTCTGTTTTATTTTTCATTTCTCCTTTTCCCTACCCTTCTCTTTCCTCTGCCCTGTATCATTGTGGCACTGAGTATTCTGTGTGGAGTTATTAATTATGCTAAGATTAGTTCTTTAGCCAATTTTACATTTAATTCCTTGTTTATTCTTCTTGTTTTAAATTGAGAGTCCAAATAGATGAAATCTCTTAATTTGGTTGCTCCATGGTTTCAGTAACCCTGGAAATGAAATATGGTTAATCCAAATCAATTTTGTGATTTTTAGAAATCCTCTGCATAGGTTGTAACATTGAGTTCCCCCCTTTTTTTTGAGGGCCAGGGTGGAAGGGAAGAGGAAAAATACAGGTTGGAAGCCACCTTTGAGTGTTTCAAGGAAGGTTAAGAGTGAGGCATGCCTATAAGGAGTTCCAATTTTATTGGGGTTCTTTGGGACCCTACCATATATATTAAGTTAACAAAAATTGTCATTCTCCCCCTGGCTGAAATGGAGGCTCTTTGCACAGGACTTTTTAAGTGCAAACTCAAAGGAATATATCTTAATTGTATTTAAGTGGTGATAGGATTTCTAATTTTTCTCACCAGATGAAGATAATTCAAAAGAGATTTAGTCCCTGCTTCTCAGATTTATTCTGTTGTTTTCAAATAGCAGTTAGGAGGAAGTCCGAAGGACCCCTACCTTATGGCTGATTGAGCTCTGAGAGGGAGTGATGCTTAGATTCTGACCCAGGTGTGATTCCATCTCTGTCCCTCACTAGACGTCTTATGTCATCAGCATAATAATCGCACAGCAGCTGACGTTTTTAGAATTAATCATCATCAAGCATAGATTAAGCACTTACTACCCACCAAGCACTGTGCTGGGCTTTGGGGATGCAAGAATAAAATCATCCCTACTCTCAAGACGCTTATAGTCTAATGCAGTGATAACCAATACAGATATACAGCACAAATATAAAGCAAATATATGAGGTAGTTAAATACGGAATAGTTTGGAAGGATCAGGAAAGCCTTCATGCAGAAGATGGTGCTTGGATTGTGTCTTAAAGAAATAGATGGACTCTTTGAGACAGAGATAAGAGATTGCATGCCAGCCACAGGGACCAAATGGTGCAAAGGCCCACAGATGGAAGATGAAGCATCATTTGAGGAGCAGAGAGCAGGCCAGCATGGCTGGCTCACAGAATGTGGGAGGGGGAGAAGTGTTTATTAAAGCTGGAAAGATAGGTTGGGGCCAGGTTGTGAAGAGCTTTAAAAAAATCAAACAGAGGAGTTTATATTTTATCTTAGTGTCAATAGAAGCCGCTGTAGTTGATTGAGAAAGGGGAGTGATATAGTTATATGTGTGCTTGAAGAAAATTGCTTTGGTAGCAGTTTCTTTGCAGGATGGATGATAGTGGGAGTAGAGAATCATGGTGGGGAAGACCAAGTAGGCAGAAGGAGATGAGGGCCTTAATATAGGGAGTAGGCACTTAGTGAAGAGGAAGAGGTCAGACGCAAAAGATGTTGTAGGTGGAAATGTCAAAATCTGGTAACTGATTGACCATGGGGGGGCTGATAAGGAGAGAGCAGATAAGGATAATGAGGAGGTTATATGGACCAGGGAAGCCAGAAGGATGGTGGGGTGTCCAACAGAAATAGTGAATGTGGAAGGGGGAGGGTTTGAGGAGAAAAGGCATGAGTTCAATCTTGGACCTGTTGAGTTTGGATGTCTCAGGGCCATCCACTTGGAAATGTCCAGTTGGTGATATAAGACTGAATATATAGATTTGCAAATCATCTATTTTCTGATGGTAATTCAGCCCTTTAAAGAGCTTTGAACCTAATAGACGAGTGGGAGACAGCAGGGCTAGAGTTTGAGAGGGCTAAGGGATAGTCAGTGCAAAGGCCCAGAGATGGGTGAGACATCATTTGGGAGGAAGGGGAAGAAGACCAAATTACTTTCCCTCTACGACATGGAAAGGGAGAAATGGAAGCTGATAAGATAGGGTGGGACCAGGTTGTGAAGGTCTTTAAGTATCTGACAAGGTCAGATGATGGACACTGAATTCTACAGGCTAAAGTGTACCTGCCTAGTAGAGAGGTTGATGCAGACCTATGCTGGACAATGTATTCTCAAGATGGAATTCTTTGCATTATGGACCACTATGCCTTAGGCCAGCTTCTCTGTCCCTTAGAGGAAGCCATGCAATTTGATGGAAAGAGTCTTGGATTTGGAGTCAGGAAGGTGTAGGTTAAGATTGGATGCTTACCAGCTGTGTGACCTAGAGTAGGCATCAGTTGCCTCAGCTGTAAAATGGGCATGAAAATGTTCAGATGACACAACTTATGAGCAGAGTTATTTGGTTAAGCCTCAGAGTACTACCTGTAGGTAAATTGTTTGGATTCCTTGCCAGATGAGTGCCTTGAGGTTTGCCAGGTCCCTGACTGCAGAGAGGTTCATCAGGAGAAGCTGTGTATCTCTCAGGAGTGCTCTGGCAACAACTTAGTTTAACCTCGATCCTTCCTTGTGATTAAAAAGCACATCTCTCACCAGAGAGTGCCGCTTGTCACAGGGCTTTGTTAGTCCCAGCATTTTAGGTCAGGGTGGAGGGAGTTCATGAACCAGTTTTTCTCTTAGGCCCTGGTGTGGTCTGTAGCAAATTGAGATTGATTGGATGTTATTTTTCCTCTTGCTAATGTAATCCATTAGCCTGGCACATGCATAATCAGTTTAGAGCACAGTTAACTGGATGTAATCGAGTTCTTTACTGTCTGCTGGAGAAAATCCTCTCCAGATGCTGCTGACCGGGTGAGAGAAAGCACTGGGCTTATCACAGGCGTACACACACACACACACACACACACACATGCACGCACACACACAAGCACACGCACACACCTACACACCTCTTTGCTTTGCCTTAAAAAAACTAGTGCTAGTTTCCTTTACTGGCTGGTTGAGCTGCATTAAAATTATTGTCCAGCTCTGCTGACAGCTAGTAAGGAAGGATCCAGAGTTGCCAATTCTTTACGATCTTTGTAGACTTTCTCTTTTTCTTTTTCTTTTCCTGTGAATTAGGGACTATGGAGGCTGGAGGATCCAAGGAGAGAGTTGGTCCCTTATGACAATCCCAATTTCTAAGTAGCTTTTCATTAAGGGTGATTTTAATGGGGAAAGGAGAGGATGGTATTGGAACTGAAAATTTTAAGTCTCATAGGTTTGAATTTTAAAAATGGGAGACTTTAAAACTCCATTATCATTTCCCCTTCAACCCAAACTTTTTCAGTTTGTTTTTTATTCCTTGGGGTTTAGAGCTCACAATAAAATCACATAATGATTTCTTTTGGATTACTGGTTCACTCATTTCCACCCCCACCTGCCCAACTTGCTGGAAGTTGATAGAGGGTGGTCACTGGAGCACGCAGTAGATCTTAAGAAATTGGTAATAGTATTGATTATGTTCTCCCAGCAATTGGTCCAATTAGAGTTGAAAGAAAAACCTTACGAGGCAGTTGTTCTTTAGATTCTGTTATTGGGGTGATTGTCCCCTTCCTTTTAGATGCCTCAGGCCATCAATGTCCACAGCCATGATAGGATGAGTGTTTAGAGCATGTCTGAAAGTTCGAGAAGTTATCATTAGCAGTAAGAACAACTTACATTTATTTGTCTAGGGTTTCACCCTTTTATTCTCACTTGATCCTTTCAACCTCCATGTGAGATTTAGCAGATTTGAGTATTATTGGCTCCATTTTGTAGATATGAAAGCTTCTTGTAAGTCATAAAATCATGGCAGCTCAGAGTTGGAAGAGACTTGATAAGAAATCTAGTCCAGCCTGCCTTTGAATAGGAATGTCTTCTGCAATATCTCGGGTGAGCAGTTCCCCAGCCTCCGCTCCAAGAAGTATAGTAATGGAGGGTCTCTTCCCATATACCAAGGCAGTTTGTTTTACTTTGAGACAGCTGAGAAAGTTCTTTTCCATATTGATCTCTTCATTGTGCATTTTGTCCTTGTTCCCTCTCTATATTATCTAGTAATGTTTATTAGATTCAGTAAAATTATCTTAAATAAAACAATTATAAGCTTAATGTTAGGCTACATAGCATTACTTAAAATAGGCACTTTATTTTTAAGTCGCTTTTCTTTAACAATGAATCTCCCTCCTCTCCACTACTTGGAAAAACATCCTTTTTAACAAAAGAAAAAAACCCCAATTACAATAGCTAATATTAATATAGCACTTAAAAGTTTTAAAAGAATTTTACATATCTCACTTGATCCTCCCAATTAACCCTGTAGGTTAGATGCACTTATTTATCCCTGTTTTATACATCAGAAAACTAAGGGTGAGAGGTTAAATGATTTGCCCCAGGGTCACACAGTATCTGAGGCAGAATTTGAATCCAGGTCTTCCCAACTCTTAAATCCTTACCAACACATTAAGAAAGTATGACTATATATTGTGCCCCACACCCATAGGGAGGGGGTGTGTACATCTTCATGGGCCAAGCTTAGTCATTATATAAAATTTGATTGCAATTTCTTTTCGTTATTTCCGTTAATGTTCTTGCAGACTTTTGTCTGGGCAGTTAGGTGACACCATGGATAGAGGGCTGGGCCTGGAGTTGGCAATGGGGTCATCTTCCTGAGTTCAAATCTGGCCTCAGACACTGGCTAGTTGTATGACTCTGGGCAAGTCACTTAACCTTGCCTACCTCAGTTTCCTCATCTGTAAAATGAGCTGGTGCGAATTTGCCAAGAAAAGCCTGACGGGGGGGAAGAGCTGGATATGACTGAAGAACAATGAAGACGCCCTTGATGCTACTACCTTTGCCAAATGGAGTCACAAAGACTCAGACATGCCTTAACCACAACAGAAGACGTTTGCGTGTTTCCACGTTCTGCTGGTTTCACATTGCCTTGGTTTGTAGTCTTCCCATTCCTCGTAGTCATAATTTCTTATGGCAAAGTAATATTCCAAATGATATTCCAATTATGTGCCATTTCCTATATCTTTGTGTTTTTTTTCACCAGTTTTTTAGTACTACCAAAAACACTTTTACACACACATGCACACACACACGCACGATACCCCTCAAGGGTGGGGCAATACATACCTGGCAGAGGGATGGCCTTGTAAAGGATATGGATATTTTAAAGTCTTAGCATAATTCCAAGTAGCTTTCCAGAATCACTGGATCACTTCACAGATGCGCTCACTGCACCATCTTTCTACAACCCTCCAGCATTTTCTACGCCCATCTCTTCTCATCTTTGCCGGTGTGCATTGGTGAAAACTCAGAATCATCTTGATTTTTATTTCACTTAGTAGTCATTTGGAGTGGTCTTTTCTATACTCTTTGGTTTAAAAGTCTTTTTTGATGGTTGTTTTTTTTCAGAACTATTTGTTCATATAGTCTGACTACTTATCCAAGCAATACACATTTGAAAAAAGAAATCTTTCAAAGGTTTTTAGTTCAGGGTCTCAACTGTTGAGGATGAAGGATTTTACCACTGTAAAAAGTCTGAGGTTCATCTTACTGCCCTGTTCCCATCTGTGTTTGCTCTAATCCAGAGTTGAAACATGTTTTAGAGAAAGCTTTTGTTGTTTCACTTGGGCCATCGTCTTAGAAGATGTTAATCCTGAAGCTTTCAGTGAAGTGACTTTCTCACGAAATCCCTTCTAACTTTGCCCTTGCTCTCCCCACTTCTGTTTTAGATGTCAGAGTCTTTACCTGCTTCCCTCTTCTAGGCAAGGTCAGCCATGGGTAAACTCAAGTGGGTTCTGTATCCTCTCGTATAGCTAACATAGGTCCTTAAGTCTAATGGATGAATTTAGAGTCTGTTCACTCTTTACCGCTGCTCCTTTTTCATATGGTGGTTAACAAGTGATCACTCCTAAATATCTGACAATGTCTGAAACACACCTCCCCCTCCCGTTGAGAAAGAGACAGGAAGGGCATTTGGAATCAGCACCCACCTGCCAACTATTACAATCTGGCATTCACTTGGATGCTTTTTTTTCTTCACCTGAGAGTCACTGAAATAGAAATCCATCAACTTTAACAGAGAGATTAAGACCCCACCAGAACCCATTACTCAAACAGTTCCCAGCTGAGTCTTCTTTGACTTGGCCAGAAACAAAGACCTCACATTAATCTTAAATTATACTAGTATGAAAATTGTCAGTCACAGTGTAAGCTCTAGTTCACATGTGAATTGGTTTCTCTGGTCTTGATACATGGCTTTTGAAGCTAACGTTTTAAAGGCAAAGTAGGACACCATCTGACTAGCTCCAAATAGCCTTATTCTGCACGGGGAGAGCTCCCATCCCCACGAGCCATTGGTTTGTTTTTGGTGAAGAAGAGTAAAACAATTTTGAGAAGAATGTACGAAACTGTCCATGAAACTAATTTATTAAGTTCAGGATCCTTTCACTGGCATGGCGGAGAACCTGCCTCAGCTTTGGTCAGGTGGGCAGATCTGAAGATGCAGGGAGGCCGGCTGGTGGCTCCCCAGACTTCACGTTTTCAGCTGGGCTGGGAGCTAAGCAGTGGGGGAGTTTCAGAAACTGACTCCAAAGTGGTGCCCATGCTTAGTCACTGATTGCTTATGTCAGGCTTAGAAAGTCCAGGGTTGCAGATTCTTCTCTTCCCTTTTAATTTAGAAAAGATGGGGACGGTCGCCTTCCCAATTCCCCAGGATATTGGAGCAGGTGGTGGATGCAGCATCTGGTTTGCATAGGTCTCCTTGGAACTTGTTTTCTCATTAAGCAGGTGTGCTTTTTAAAATTATATTTCTACTCTCCCTTCCTTCTCACCTTTGCCCCTTCAACCAAAATTTAAAAAGACAAAGAGAGCAGGTTATTCACAAGAATTAATTTGGAATGTGCAAAAGGCTAGACTGTTTGTCTTCAAAGGTCTAGTCTTTACACTGTACCTTTTTCTTACAGAGCAGTTGGAGGCCTTTTCTCCTTAAGCATACCCCTTTGGATGCCATCCCACTAAGGGCCATGATAAAAAGTGGTACAGTTTACTTGACAACTTCTCCAGGTTCTCTTGGTCCCCTGTATTTGAACTGTGACTGAAGATGGGTACTGCTCCAGAATCTACTCAGTATCTCTAGCCAGAGACTCTGGAGAGCAACTGAGACAGCACATTGGAGGCAATTGACTTCACAAGGGGCTTTGGAGTGAGGTGGGTCAAAGTCTTTTGAATTAGGATCTGGTCGGTTTGGAGTTAAAACATTGCTACTCTTTATGATAGCCTCTTTGTTGCCAGTTGAAGTGTATTGAAACCCAAGGGGAATTTTCATGCACCCCCACCCCAGTCCCAGTTTTCTTTATAACTCACTCTATGCCCTTCCACCTGGATCGCTCCCTTTTCTTCACGCTGTATCCAACATGTGCCCTGGATTGATTTAAATTCATTACAGTCTGTCGGAACTACAAGTATCTTCAGAGACATTCTCTTGTCTATCACCTTTATTTGAACAGACTTAAAGTACATCCACAGTTGTGTGACTCATTCATGAGGACACACCCTCCTCTATCAGTATAAACTGTAATCCATCTAAGGCTTTTCAGCCTGGGTGATTCTGGTTGCCATGCCCTTCCCCACATCTTGTACAGGGGAATCTCCAGTGTGTAAGAGGTTGTTCTCTTAGAATGTTTTGTTTTTTAGTGTAAATTGGGTACCAATCAGGGCAACATTCAAAATGTTTATTAACCTGATTCTTGCATTCTGACCAGCTCTGCCTTTTCTGATTGATCATTGATCTGACTGAGCATAGTAACATGGTGTCCTCCCCCTCCCCCACTTATAATGCAGTGGGGACGGGGGGAAGACACTGTGCTGAGCCCTATGAAAATATTACCTCATTTAATTCTCAGCAACTCTGTGAGGTAGGTGGTCATTTTACAACTGAAGAAGCTGAAGCTTAAGAGGTTAAGTGGCCTGCCCAGGTTGCACAGCTAGGAAGCGTCTGGATTTGAACTCAGATCTTCCTGACTCTAGGCTCAGCGTTCTATCCACTGTGTAATCTAACTGCCTTTGGCTCCCAAGGGAAAATGGTAGGTGGAGAAGGGAGCAGAACTGAGGTCTTATCTGTGTATTGGAGTTCCCAGGGGAAAACTCAACGCACATTAGAGGAGCTAGCACCTTCTCTGCAATCTGTAATTTTTGAGAGTGGTGTAGGCATGTTTGGGGAGGAGTACACTGAGAGGATAATTGCCCAAGGTCACACAACCATATGTGTCAGAGCTGGGACTTGAAAAAGGCTTAAGGATTCAGACCAGCTCTCTCTCTTTACTGGGCTGCTTTTCTAGTCGCATAGAGGCATTCAACATTTTCTTCTATTCTTGCTTGTATTATAGACATTGCAGAAATCGCTGTGGTATCTCTATGTTTTCTAACCATTTAGTGTGAAAGAAGCCAGCTATCTTTGCTTATAGCTGACTAAAAATTTTCCCTTATCAAATAGTTGTTCACAAAACAACCTTTTCATAAGACATTTTAGAATTTTGCTAGGAATCGAGGTTACACTGTCACTGGTCTATGGTTTATAAACTTCATCTGCTTCCATTTTTTGAGTCAGAACATTTTTCCTTCAGTCCTGTAGTACTTCTCTTATTTTCCATGGTCTTTCAAAGGCCATTGATGGTGGCTCAGTCATCACACCTTCCACTTCTTCAAGGAGCCTGGGATGAAAAGTCAACTGTGATCATAAAGAACCAGCATGACTTCATCAAGAACATTTGTGCCTCATTTCCCTTTTTGACAGGATTACTAGATTAGTAGATGGGGTGGCAGGGGGTAGGGAGAGCACAAAAATATACATCGTTCACCTAGATTTCCACAAGGCATTGGACAGAATTTCTCATGATCCTCCTATGGATGAGATGGAGAGGTAAGGACTTTCCAGTAGAACAATTAAGTGACTTAAGAACTGGCACTAAGAATTAGTCCTTAGTGGTACAATGTCGTCTTTGAAGGAGGCCTTTAGTACAGAGTGCCCCAGGGATCTTTGCTTGACCCTGTAAGGTTTGACATTTTTATGCAGATTTGGAGAAAGACACTGATGCCATTCGTGTCCCATTTACAGATGACACAAACCTTTGAGAGATAACTACATGTTGGATGATGCAGAGGAGTTGGGATCCAAAAAAGATCTTGAGAGGCTAGAAGACTGGGGTGAATGTGAGAATAATAAGGATGAGATTTAATGGGGATGCACGTAAAGTCTTACACTTGGAGAAAATCAACTTCACAAATACAAAATGGTGATAGGAGGAGAGGATGAATGGAGCAATTTTCTTTTTTAAGTCTAGAGATTGTAGTGATTAACATTTACTGTCAGCATGAAATGACAGCTAATAAAAAGTTAGGCAGTCTTAGTCTATATTAAGGCAAGCAGTAGTTACTGGCACCAGAGAGGTGATAGTCCTGGTGTATTCTGCTTTAGGCAGACTCCATCTTGGGTTTGAAGTTGGGTTGTAGGTGCCACATTTTAAGTAAGACCTTGATAGACTGCAGCAAAAAATGCAAAATATCCTTCAGTGCTATATGACCTCCTTCCACTTCTGCTAGGATGATATCCAAAAAAAGGGACAGAGGGTGCAAAGACCCATGATTTACAGACTAGTTGTAAATAACTTTTAAAATTCCGAATGCAATATCCTCGTCTTGTGACCAAGTGAGTATCGCCATTGGACAAAATAAGCCACGTTAATCTTGATGTGCTCATTAAAAATAAAACTGAAAGACAAAGGGAAGTTGTAGTTAGACGGAAGTATAGAACATACCTCCCACTGGAGAGCGAAAGAAAAAGTTGATGTTGTCAATCTTATCCTTCTGTGAGCAATAAGAATTATCATTTCACTGGAAATTTGGTTATTCCAATCTGCAATATACATGACAGTATTTAATTACTACTGTGGGAAAAAAAAATTAGCTCATGTGCCAACATGTATTGCACAGGATGGGAAGATGGAGAGCTCTTGTGAGGAGCTCACCAAGATTCTCTGAATTCAACATGCACTTGATACTTACATGACTTTAATGCAAAAGTGAGTAGAGATGAAAATGTGTAGGAAAATGTGCTTCAGAAGCAAGAGAACACAGGGACAGACTGGTTACCAGTGTGGGACTCAGCACTCCATCTTGTCAGAATACTGACTTGTTTGAGCAAAGGTAGACTCATCGGCAAGCTGGAAAACTAGCAGTGAGATTTAGCATGCAATAAAGACAACTCTAACTTGACCTGTGTAAACAAAGCTGTTAAAGCTGTAAAAATGAATAAAGGAATGGACATTGGCACAGACTACTACCATTTCCTGAAAAAGTTAATTTGATATGAATTAATTGCCAACCAAAATAATCTAGTATAATCTACCTCATCCCGTAACCACTTGATTTTACTAAGCTAAGAGAGATGGCAGCCATAGGCAACACCTACTATAAACTCATTTGTAGTTTTAAGAAATAGAAGGATGGAAGATTGAACTTTATTGTTTACTAAATCAGCAAGATGCAATGGTAGGAAAGAAGACTTTATAGAAAACTTACTAAGAGGCCTTGTTAATAAGCAGATCATCCTGAGAGAATTAAAGAAACTGAAAAGAGGACAAAAAATGGAATAGATTTGTGAGGATTACTATGACAAATTTATTTTCTTCATCAGTGACTGCAAAACTATTACATTTGGACAAAGCTTTAATGATATCATTTTTGATGTATTGCATGAAAAAGAAGGAATAATACTAAAGAAGATGAGAGGAAGATTACTTGGACTAAACCAGATCAACACAGAAGTTCACATTGAAGACAACAGAATTTTGGGGACATGAAAGGATTGATTCTCAATTGATCTCACAAGGTCATTGAAAGAAGTGATAATGCCAAAGATTTTTTTTAAAGTAACAGAAAATATCCATAACTACTAACTCACATAGCTGCTTTCCTATTTTTACAACATTTTTATGTATGCAAGCTACATGTGCATTGAAGGCACCCCTGAGGAAGGAAGATGTAGATAGACTTTCACCAGCTGTGTCAGTGAATTCCTCCTTCCATGTACTCTCGTGGCATCAAGGCAATGTCATGAAAACTCTGCGAAGGCTCCCAGCATGTTGCCCTGCAGAAGATTTATTGGAGGATATGAAGAAGAGTTGTAAAGGATGAGATAAAGTGATTGGATTGCAATCTTGACTGTTATATCTACACCATACATCACAGATCCATCTAAATATTGATAAACCAAAGAGCATCAAAATCTTGGTCATTGGGGTGGTTAAAGACCTCACAGTCCCGCCATATATAATTTAAGATGGTTGAAGGAACTGGGTATGTTCTACCTGGAGATTAGAAGTCTTAGGACATAATAATCAGCTTGAAGTATTTTAAGGATTGCCATTTTATGGAAGAGATCTTAGATTTGTTCTGCCTGACCCTTCTAGGCAGAATTTGCAAAGACACAATGCAAAGAAGGAAAAGGAGGGAAACTTCTCACAAATTCCCCAACCTTGAACAGTCTGCCTCAAGAATTAATGAAGACTAGAGCAGAGGCCGAATGACCAATTACTAGGTATGTCGTATGTTCAAGCATAGGTCTCATTAGGTGTCGTCTGAGGTCCGTTCCAACTCTGGGATTCTGCCAACTGGTTTATGATGTGGTGATAAAAGTAACAGAAACATGTTACAGTTCAGCAGTCTTATCAGTTGTTTCCTAAGTAATTAAAATTTCCTTTTAATTGTAAATATTTAGTATTTATAAATCATCAACTATTTATTGAGCACCTGCTAGATACCAAGCACTTTGTTAATGGGACATTTTTTTTTTTAATGACTTCACTGCCATAAAGAAGGTTGTAATTTAGTTGAGGATAGACTTTTTTCCAAGAACTTGTAATTAACCATTCAGTTTTTGTAAAACAAATAAATAAAATATATTCCCCCATATTTTGCCTGAATGCAAACTGGTTTGGAGGATTTTCTTCAATAACTGAAAACTGCATTTTTACAACTGCAGTTTAAGTGGACACTTCTCAATTTGGATTAAAGGGACTTCAACTGCACTGATATTTGTTATCTACAGAAAATAAATGTTTGAAGGTAACAAAACTTTTCCTTTGTAAGGAAGTGCTTTTTTTGTAGTATTCCACGTGATGAGTATGTTTGTTATCCTTTTAAGTTACTGTTTGAAAAATAGTCATTTGTCATTGAAAAGTTTGTTATACAGACAAACTGTGCTTGAGAAAGAAATTAGAACTATCTCCTCCCTTTTGAAAGAATCTAATAAGCATCACTTTAAAATGTGTTTCTTGCCTGCTAAATCTTCTTTCTTATAGTACCCTGCTTTAATCCAAGATGTAGAGAAAAACACTGTACTTTTGGAGCCTCTCTCCCCATCTCCACTTGCATTTGCTGTTTTGGTGTCTGCTCTGTCAATTTCTGGAAAATGTAGTTCTGAGGTTGCATCTGCATTCCAAACAACCGTAACAAAGTATGATAAAGTCCTAGGTAAACTCAGTCTAGCAGAAAACCGTTTGGAGCTAAATAATGACAGAAAGAGGGGAACTCATTTCCCCTCTTTCATTTTGATGATGGAGGCTTAACTTCAAAGGCCAAATCTGAATACATTAAACACCAACAGGTGTTCCTGGTTTTGTTTTTGAAAGGGAAATTTTAAATGAGTAATTAAGCTTTGTTAAGATAACTCCAAGTTTTAACACAATCCTGAAACAGTGAGGAGGTGAAGTTCTTTATGGGAACATAAATGTATTCCTTTCACATACCAAATTTGGTATCCTAGTTTAAATATAGCTCATGACTGAAAATACTTTTTAAGTGCAGGGTGGGAGAATCAATGTTGCCATGAATATCGTTTTGTTAGTGCTGACTGCATGAATTTATACTTTAATATCTGGTAAATTTAGATCTCTGGTCCTTTTAAAAAATATGTTCTGCATCTTGGGAGATTTTTTTTTTTTTAAGTTACATGCATTGAAGTAAGAATAACTCATATAAATGGTGGGAATTTTAAAAACCATGGATTCTGCCTGGTAAGGCCTGATTAACAGCTTTGGCTTTTAGTAACACCAGTTCAAATGTTTCATGAAAGACCTCTGGGTCATGGGTACTAAAGGAAGCCTCTTTTACTGACCTGCTAAATGGTTTTGAAACCAGGCCAAGAAATGTAAAGCAAGATAAATTGTTTCCCTGTTGCTTTAATTCTTATTTTTTTCTCCCAGTATTTCCCATCAAAGGTAGAAAACTACAAACGCTTCTAATGATGGTTTCCACTTTTTGTTATTTATAGAAAACTGTCATATCAAGTTTTCATATTTTCTACATTAAATAAAATGCTTTTCCTATAATGAAATCTGAAATTCTCTCCAGAGCTATTTGTTAAAATTCAGTTTTCAATATTTTTTCATTATTCTTGTTATTGAAATGCTTTTGTCTTAGGCAGTAAGATAGCTGTCAGGATCAGCATTACAGCCTCTAGTAGGTTCCCCTAAGCTCAGATTTTCTTTGGCTACATCTGGATTTGTTTGTACCTTGCTCTATAATAATTAGTTATATGAAGACAAAAATTCAAATCACTTAGGAGTTACTTATTATCATATTATTATATCTTATTATCGTACTGCTGAAGTGACAGGGCAAAGAATGACACATAGATGAGACTAGCAAGAAGGGAAGGAAGGGATGTGAGAATTGGAGCCAACCATGATGAAGAATAATTTAAGAAATCTCTTCTGAGTTCTAAAATGTCTTACTTAGAAGTAAATTGCTTAGAAGGTTACAGATGATCAGCTGTTGAAAGTGTTTATTTTGTGGGCTGTTATTTGGAAGACTAAATTCTCTTAGTTTATTGTCTGCTGCCTTTCTTTTTGTTTTGTTCTTATCAATATTTGTTTGGACCATATATAAGTTGCAACCATTAGATTTGGCGATGAGGAAATATTTGCTTATTTTGGAAAGAGCCGTTTCATTTGAATGATGAGGTCAGAAACCAAGTTACAAAGGATGTTAGAGGATACTTCGAGGAGAGAGTAGACGTCGTGAATGAAGATATCTTTCTTAAGGAGTGGAACACTGAAGAAGAAGGGAGATAAAGGATGATTACTATCTGGGTTGGTCAAAACAGATGAAAGTTTTGGGATTTTTTAAAGAATGGGGGAGATATGGACATATTTGTTGGTGGAAGGGAAAGAGCCAATAGAGAGAGAAAGATAAGACAGAAGGATCATGGGTCCATGGTGGAAAATTGTTAAATATCTTTTGATTTGCTTCCACACTTAGAGCTAGATACGGCAACTTTTAGGAGCTAAGCAGACAAACCATGGAGCTGGATGAACAGAATCACTCCACAAGGGTGAGCCCTTGTGTTGTCGGATCCTGGTTCCTCTGAGGACAGGAAGGGGAATAGCTTATTCACTTGGCCAGTCAACTACGTTTCCTGACTCCTTGTTCTGAGTTAGTGCTGTGCTATACTCAAAAGATTCTTCTGAGGCCTACATGAGTAATTTGTCAACTCTGGCATGCTGGAAAGGTGGATTTAAAGAAAGAACTTGCGTGTTCTATTTGTGACTTGGAACACTGCTGCTGATGAATATGGCAATTGAAATATAAGCTTACCCCACCTTTTAGCCGTTTTCCATCTGTCCTCCTAGTTTCTGGTTCACCAGCATCTCTTCTGCTTGAAGGATACATTTGACCAAGCAAATATCAGACCAAGGGTGGCTGCTTTATTTTTCCATATTATGAGGTAATTGGTTTTCCTTTTCTGTTTTGACCTTGCTTTCTACATTACAGAGAAGATTGAGGGTGGGTCATTAATCATCAGATTCTTCCTGCCCTTTCTATACTTCAGAACCTATCTACTTCTTTTTCCTCATTTGTGCCAGTCTGAGGATGAAGAGGCCCTTCTCTCCAAGGTCAGTCTCACTACTTGTGCCTTTTATTATATGCCTTCTGGCTCCTCTGGGATCTTGCCTTATCAGCCAGGCCCCCTTGTTCTCTTACATCTCTTCCTATACATTGCCATGTTCTTTACTGCCCATAAACATGCCCAGTTACTTTTAAAAGCAAAACCAAAATCTTCACTTTACTCCCCTTTTCTTTCACTGTCAAAGTCTTAGAGTTGTGTGTACTCATTCCACCCACTGAAATATGGCTTCAGACCCTCCCACATTATTTGAAACGAATTCCTCTAGTCCAGAGCATACCAGTGATCTCTCAAGCACCAAATTCTTTTCTCTGATCCTCTGCTGATCACTCCTTCCTTCTGGATACAATCTCATTCCTTGATTGCCACGATCCTCTTATCTCCTGGTCCTTCCATTGACCTGCTCCAATATTCTGTGACTGGATCATCATCCCTTCAGGCTCCATCATTAACTGTTGTTTCTTTTTCTCTCTCCTCTCTTCTCTGGTGATTTCATTACAGCCAAGCTGAACTACTCAGCTGTTCTCTTCCCCTGGCACTCCCATCTTCCACTTTCTGAGTGTTTGTATAAGCCATCCAGAATGCCAGAAATACATTCCTTATTCACTTCATCCTCCTTCAAGCCACAGCTAAGGGATTCTCTCCTCTGTACAACCTTCTGGGATTCCTCTTGTGGTGGTTTGTTCTCTCTCCCTCCCTCCCTCCCTCCCTTCCCTTCTCCCCCTTTCTCCCACAATTCCTTCTATTTATTCATCTGTGTATATATTATATCTGTCAACCAACCTTCCCCTTTCCCCCTGCTGTACCCATGTCCTTCAGGGCAGAGAGACTTTTTGTCTTTGTAGCATGTGTTTGGCATATGGTAGGCCTTGATAAATGTTTGTTAAATTGAATTTGTTTGAATTAAATTAATTTTTAAAATCGCCTAAAATTGAGGTTAAATTTAAAAGTAGTATTTAAATGATGGATTCATTTTCATTATAGTGTTTTGCTCATAGTAGGTGCTAAATGTTGGAATTGAATTGACTTCTCTATTTCCTTCTTTAATCACCCCTTCTAGCTAAGATGTTTTTAGTACCACTCAAAATTTTTGACACCATCCAAAAGATATTGGATCTTTATTTCTTATCCATCTTGTCCAGAAAGCTTATTAGGATCATAGGACCATTCTATATGGCTTTGCACACACAACTTGTTACTCATTTACACCTTTATATAAATGAATTAATGTTGCTGTCTTTGTGACGAAGGGCATGACGTTGTTCTAGATGTATACATGACCTCTTGTGGTCTGATCCTCCAAAATGGATTGGAAATTTGGGAACATCAAAAATGAATGTTCGCCCTACATTCTTAACACTGGTGGATAACAGCAGTTTAGGTTGCTTTAAAGCAGCAGATGCAAATCTAGCCCACTGCACTTGATACTGTCCTCTTATAAATAGGACTCTGCTTTTACCAGAAAGATACTCTGAGTCATCTGTGTTCCTTAGTTGTATCTAAAGTGTGCAGTGGTAGTAATGAATATTTTACCACAAAATCTGCTTCTACCTATGGAATAGATTTTTTTTTCCTCTTCATAGTTAATGTTTTGTATATAGACCTGTTGTTTCCCCCAGACAGACTATTATTTTGGAATACTCCCACCCCTTTTTCCCCTTCTGAACAAGGAAAGGGAGAGGAGAATTTGTGGGACACTAGGCTAGGCTTTTTAGTCAAGCCAAGTGGATTTGGTCCCAGATCTGTGGTTTCCTCACCATCCTAGACATTAGTCAGAACGTGTTACTTTGCAGCCAGCTGTGGTTTAAGAAGCATTGTGTGTAATGCGTTGGCTGGAAATGAGGATTCACAAGTGTTTGTTCTTTTTCTGTTTTTCTGAATATGCTTTGACCATTTTTATATTTCCCTGCCCTTACTATGTTCCCGTTAACGTGATCCAAAATTACTAGCATAGGAAGACTGAATGATTGTTCCAGAGAAAGCAGTTCTATCTTCCATCCAATTTTGCCAAGCCCAAGTTTGGAATCCACCCTTCCCTTCCTACTTCAATGTCATTTCCCTATAAACTCATAATAATTTTAATAATTGGAGAGTTTTTGGTCAAAGCCGTGTCCAGGTAGTCACTAAGACATAGTCGCCAATGTCAAAGGTTTTTCAAGTAGCTTAAAAAAGAAAAAGACCTTAACTGGAAGAGGGGATGAGAGAAGAGGGAAGAGAAGTCAATTCCATTCAACCAGTAAGCACCCACTATGTGCAAGGTACTTCCCCATTAAATCTGAGGGTTTTAGACACTCAGGACACGTGTCTAAATACAACTTCTCCTCTTCTCTTTAGCTTTATCCTATAAACTGCTCTAAGATGACCTTTACTAAAAGAAAAAATCCTGACCACTTCTCCTTTCTTCTTTGTTTCATCCTCTTTCTCCTAAGAAACTGGTAGGGAGTGGGTGGGGAGGAGGAACTTCACCTGGGGAAGCTACGAAGCCTAACTCCACAGAGGGGAAACTAATTACGCAGCTAATGAATCGAACAGATGTCGTTTTAAGTACTTGCTTCTTCATGCTGTGGTTGTACACGTGCCGTACTGGTGTTAGACTCTTCAGAGCCCTTTGAAAAAAATGCCATCACACTCGACATGAAGGTGAACCCCATTTTCTTACTCTTCATTCTTCCAGGGTCAACTAGAATCCTGCCTTTTCTACTCGATTTCCCCCCCCCATTATTCTGACCTGTAATGGTCTCTGCTCTTGTTCCGTAGTAAGCAAAATGAAAGCTTTTTGATGGCAGGGAATGTGTCCTGCTGGTTTGGGTCCATTCGACTCTGAGGTCCTCGAGAACAGGGACCATTTGTGTTGCTTGTCTTGTTTGTTTGGCCTTCCTTTGTATCCCCAGCACTTTAACGTGGTATAGGCATTTGATAAATGTCTTGTATCTCTCTCATCATCTAAGTACAGTGTAGTAGAAAGAACCCTAGATTTGATTCAGAGTACCTGAAATAAGTTCAACTCCTCCACTTAAAAGTGGCACAACTTTAGAGAAAGTTTCTTCTTGCAGTCAGTTCCTTCTGATGTAAATTGTGATAAACATGGCACTGCTTGTTCCACAAGGTGCTTGTAAGAATTAAAAGAGATATTCATAATAATCATTAGCGCTGAATAACTCAGAATTAATTTGTTTGCTTTTTTCTCCCATTAACTTTTCCATCTGTTCTTAGAAAAGCAAATGTCTGTATAGGTAGGAAATACAATGGAATGATACTTTCAAAAGTAAATTTTGTTATTGTCTTTTGTTTTTACATCAGCTCCATTTCACAAAATTTCCCTTTCCTCTCTTTCTCCCACAGACCTATTTCTTATAACAAAGAACAAAAAGGGGTGAGAAAAGAGTTCAGCAAAACTAAGCAACATATGAAAAAATTATGACTGTCTGAAGTATTCTATTCCCAAGGTCTTACATTTCTGTAAAGAAGTGAGGGTTGAGGCCTTTTCCCATCTCTTATTTGGGACTGATAAGTCACTGTAATTTTATCACATCCAGTTTCAATTGTTTTGTTGTCATTTTATTTTCTATTGTTTTTGTCACTGTGTATATTGCATTTCCTGGTACTACTCACTTCGTAGCCTTTTATTTGCATTTTCTCATGCTTCTCTGTATTCATCTAGCTGAATAAAATTTTAAAAATCACTTCTAACATGGTATTCCTACTAATAAGTATTTCAAACTATGTAACTAAGCAGATGGCCTTCAAAAGATGTAATGGCACAGGAAAATCCATCGACCTGATGCCAGCCTAGTGATGGTCATTTTTGTCTATTCATTTAATGAATGCATTGCACCTTCATGTAATTGCCAGTCTCATCTCCCTCCCACCCCCGCCATCCCCCACCAGCATGTAAAATGGCTTGCTGGGGAGGAAAAAAGAAATTTCTCTCGTTCTCTCCCTCCCTCTCCCTGATCAGCAGTTTCAGCTTTTAGTGACACCAGTGTAAACATCATTGGGAAGACATTTGCCCTTGGTTAAGCCTAACCCTTGTGCTAATTCTTGCTTCAGTGGAAAGCCAACTCACAGCTGATCAGGTAAACTGGAACCGAGAGTATGCCTGTGTTGTTTGAAGCAGCGCCCTGTGCCGCTTGTTTGCCTGAGGAAGGTCAGCCTGACTGAAGGGATGGGGCAGTAACAGGGGGAAATGAAGCCAATACTGAAATGGTCTGAATGGGCAGGACTAGCAGCTTCTCTGTTGTTCATTCATTTAAGTTGTGTCTAATTCTTGGGGACCCCATTTGGGGTTCTCTTGGCAGAGATGCCAGAGTGGTTTGCCATTTCCTTCTCCATCTCATTTTACAGATGAGGAAACTGTGGCATACAGGGTGAAGTGACTTGCCCAGGGTCACACAGCTAGGAAGTATCTGAGATCACATTTGGGCTTCCTGACTCCAAGCTCAGTGCTCTATCCCCTTCATTACCCAGCTGGGTAATTTACAACTAACCTTTGTGAAAAGGTATCAGCAAAGATGATCAGGTAGAAAAAGAAGACCGTGAGCCAGACTATAAAATCAAAGAAGAAGAATGACCCTGAGGTCAATAGATGGGAGCTATAGGGATGAAGAGCAATTGTGGTCTAAGTGGATTGTGTAGGCTGCAGGAGAGGGTCACTTAGGATGTGGAGAGAAGACTGATCTGGAAGTGGCAATGGGAAATAAGGAACAGGCCCACCCCTTTTCTGGCCTTAGGAATTATAGAAGCTCATAGTTGGGAGGGACCACCCTACCTGCCACAACCACACTGACAAGTGATCATCTGGAGTTCCTCGGAAAGCGTCAGGGAAGGCGAGCCCACTTTCTTCCCAGACGGACCTTTCGTCAAACCTAAGCCCACCACTCTGTGGACTGTGTTCCTGTTATTCTTGTTCTGCCCGCTCTCGGAAGGAGAACAAAGTCAACGGTGTGTTATGGAAGTCAGTTCCTTCTTCTCTGTCACATGACAGCTGTTCAAATACACACCATCCTCCAAACAATCAGCCAAGAAACATTTTAAAAGTGCCCTCTGTGTGCCAGACTGTGGGGCTACAGCTACAAAGACTGTCACAAAGAGCCTACATTCCAGTGGGGAAGATAACAAGCATCTACATAAGTAGATACAGAATAAGTCTAAGGTGAAGTTGTGGAAATACAAAGTAGTTAACTCGAAGGCAGCTTGGGAAGGAAGGAGGGCATTAGCAGTTGCAGGAGGAATCACAAAAAGCTTCACGCAGAAGGTGGTGCCAGAAAAGATGAAAGGTTAGACACAGGGTCAACCCTTGGAGTTAGGTGTTATTAAAATCCCTATTGCATAGATGAGGAGATTGAGGCAAACAGAGTTGAGTGACTTGGCCAGAGTCACATAGCTGGCAAGTTCCTGAGGCTGGATTTGAACTTGGGTCTTCCCGACTAAACATTGTGGTGTCACCAGCTGCCTCATTGTTTGACACTTTGGGCATGAAAAATAAATCACAAGTAGATTTGAGGCCTGTAAGTGGGTGTTGAACAACATCTTTAGGAATAAGGTTTTTCTTGCAATATGACTCTTACCCTAGAAAGACAGAGACTGACGTCTACAATGGAGTTTGAGGAGGCTTTTTGTGCCAGAAGGGATTCTCTGTTGAGTGTTTGACACAATGTATTTGACTTCTACACTATTTGCTAAGTCTCTCCCCAAGAACTTTAGGTTGTGCATTTGCGGCTGTTTACATTTGTATCCCTGACAATACCATAGCCTTCATAAAGGAGGTGGGGGAAACCCAACAAACCAGTGAAATGGTAACAGAGAAAGGCTGGACAATTCACTTAACACCGAGATGTTAGCAACATGAATGAGTTAACATCGTCTTTAAAAGCTTCCTTCACTGTTTACTTTGTTACCTCGCTTGTTGTTTTGAGATCCCTTTCTCATACCATGAAGTGAACACCTGCTGTTGAGGATGTAGAACAGTTTTTACGGTAACCCTTGGTTTTCAATTATCCATAAATGCTCCAAATTTCAAGAGATGAACCTTTTGCTAGTGGCTCATTTTTCCCCTTAGAACATTTGAAGGAAGTCTGCTTGGCCACTTAAATTATCGATGTTTGCTCTCTTTTTTCTATTAGAGTAATTACCAGGTGTGCAGCCCCAAGGCTGCAGGTTCTCTAACCCTGGAATAGACTGTGAGTTCCTAGAGAAGGGACTAGACCATTTCTTGCTTTTCTTTGTACTCCCAGCACATAGTAAGTGCCTTGACTTGTTTTTCCCCCTTTTATTTAGCGGTGAGCACAGAACAGAAGACAGCTAGCTGCAAGTTTGCCAATGGGAGTAGGTGTCATTTTCCTCTAAATTTAAAGAAATAAATGTGGAACAAATTTTAACATCTGAAACCACTGGTAAGAGCATATGCAATAGAAAACCTTCCTAGCTCATTGCATGCTTGATGCATTGCCCATCTGAAAAGGATACCTGTGAGTGACAAACTGCTTCTTTGTCGCTGACCTGAAGTAGTTGGTTCATATTTGGAATGAAGTATGAAAGCTTTGGTAAACTGAGTTTAGTGCTGGTGTGCAGAGGTATCCCTGGAGAGTGCCCACTCTGGTTTTCTTCTATCTTACAGTCTTTGGTTTCTTCTCCTAGTCTCTTTTGCTTAGTTGTCTGGAAACACTTCTAGAACTAAATGCACATTCATAGCAATAAAATATTAAAGTTGCAAATTTGAACATGAACTAGGAGATGCAATTTCCAACATATTCCATAATTTGTAGGATCCAGCATAATATTGTAATGTGTCAGATGTATGGTATCAGTGAAATATTTCTAGTCATGCTGAAATTTATATTTTATGACATTGAATGAATGTAGGTTATTTTTTTTTGTATACACTTTGATTTTGTTAACTCAACTTTGGGTTTATTTATGTTTTCTTTTGAAAAATTTAGTTTAGTTTACTTGGAGCTCAGATACCTTCGGCCAAGTGTCAGACATGCATGTGTGCATGTGTCCCTGCTTCTCGGCCCTCCCCTACTTTAAATCAGTAGGCTAAGCAAAGCATATATAAACCACATAACACGTGGAGGAGGGTGTGTGTGTGTACAAACACCTTAACTCATTATTTATTTATGTTTTTATGTTGTGTCTCCAAATACAATGTAAGCTTCTTGAGGGCAGGGGACTCTTTTCCTTTTGGTCTTTGTGCACCCTAAATCTAGCCTTGCCCTTCACTCCCAGAACTTGATTGGCAAAGAAAGAGAATTATGGTATGAGGTAAAGAATTGGAGCGATGGTATATTGGGGCAGGGGGAGGGGGAGGAATGTGATGTGAGATTAGGAGACCCCCCCTTCCAACTGTGTGTGTGTGTGTGTGTGTGTTAATCTTAGGGTCTCAGAGCTCTCAGTAAATCACTGTTACTGCAGTTGATTCAGCATAATTGATGCGGCCTCATTTCCCACAGCTGATGAGGATTATATCAGCTTGGTTTAACAGTCTCATTTTCTACTCCCAATGCACACTTGTTTTAATGTGTTTCAGTTAATGAGGTAGAAGAGAGAATGAGGTGTTACTGTTTATACACAGACAGTGAATCTGGGCAGTGCTCCTCTTAGAGCTCTCTTCCCCCTCTCAGGAGGGTCCACGAGGGCATGAGCCCCCTTCTTGGACCATATTTTCATTGACTAAAACTGAGATGAGAGTTGTTAGCCTATGGGTCCTGCCGGGGAATCCTAGGAAAACCTTGTTCCCTTCTGTAGCTGTTTTCTACCTCTGGAGACGTAAAGGGAAGGTCAGGTGGCTGCGTCTTGAACAGCGTCTGGTTCCAGAGCAAGGACAAGGGCTTTGATTTAGTTCAGCCAACGTTCTCTAAACATTTGCTGTGTGCAGAGCACCGAGGAGGGGCTAGGGATTCAAAGAGGAATCATAACTCTGTCCTTGCCCTCAAGGTGCCTACAGTCTACTAAGTATGGCCTCCGAACTGCATCTTGCAGAGAGTTCACTGTAATAATAGGAGCTAGCATTTCAGTAGTATTAGAAGGTTTACAAAAGACTTTACAGATATTATCTTATTTGACTAGCAGTCACACCATTAGTAAGTGTTCGAGGTTAAATTTGAACTTGGATCTTCCTGACTGCCTACAAAAGGAAAGATGAGAAAGTACATTGTAGGCCTGGGAAACTGCCCACAGGAATGGAATTCGTGAATCAGGAGAGAGCTCCATCAGATCTGGGTGTTGCTACTACTCCAGTTGGATCAGAGTGTCTCAGGTGGGAAAGGGAGGACATGAAATCATGTTGAAAAACAGGGAGGTTGGAGCCCAGTTGTAGAGAGACAGGATGGAAAGACTTTGTCAGTGAAAGTAAGAATTGAATCTTTTGTCCCCACTGCAGGTGAATCAGTCTAAGCTGCGTGTGGATTGGAGAGTCTTCCAGTTGAGGGGCACCGACTCTTTCTTACTTTCTTGTTTTCACTCTTCTAGAAAGCCTTTGAAATTACTCAGGGGTTTAACTGGAGACAGAGGAAGGGCCTACCCTTGGTAGCTGCCACTGGAGTATAGCTTGGGGGACCGTGTCGCCTCTGGGCAGATGAGCCTTCTCTGAGGGACTTGGGCTGACCAGGGCCGAGGGGGGTGGTTTTGCGTATATTTAAATTGTGAATCTCTAGGTTCACCAGAAGTGAAGTGTGTGTTTTGTGAATAGGGTGTGGGGTTGGGGCTGTGCTTGGTGTTTGGGAACCAGTCAGTCTTCCCAGATCTCTTCAACTGTTTGAAAAGCTGCCCCCAAAATTTGGAAAGGGGAGAGGCCTGCCATTCCACCCCACCCTGTTTTTTTAGAGGAGGACTTAATGAGAAGCAGCCATAAATAGTTAAACCTGTTATCTAACTTTTGGCTCAGTGCCAGACCCGGCACGAGCTGGCTGAGAACGCAGCTCCACAGGCCCAGCACATCCCAGCATTCCTGAAGGCAAAGCTGCCGTTGGTTTAAGCAGGAATTAAACAATTACCAAGTCTTAGTTCTCTCTACCTTCCGTGGATTGCCTCTATAAATTGTCAGCCTGTTGACATTTTAATGCGAATTATGTCATGTGGTATCCCCTTTGATTTCAACATGCCTCAGTTTGTAAATACATGAGCCACTCAAAGGCTTGTGGTTAGTGTACACTCAGGAGGCCTCGGGGTTTTTGGTGGGGGAGTGAGTGAGGGAGGGAGGGAGAGAGTGTGCCTGGCATGGAAAGCCTTTTACAGTTACCCAGCGAGGGTGAGGGCTCCAGACAGCAGCAGCAACCTCCCAGGGCCTGTTTTAAAGGAGCAGGGCACCACCAAGCTCAGGCTGCTCTCTCCTGTCTTCCAGGACGAGGAGTAAACGCTTCTGAAGAGCAGGCCTTCTGAGCGAGCCCCATGGCTTTGGAGTTGACATCTGGAGCAACAGTGTAGTCATGCTTTCCTTCGGTTTAGTGCTTAATCTCTCAGATCATTTCACCACCTTTCTCCATTACAGAACTTCAGTTTTTCTGCCAGTCTGTAAATTAGAGTTCTAATCCGCCTCATTACCCTGGGCCAGGCATTCTTAACCATTTTCACATGTGTCACAGGCCTCTTTGGCAATCTGGTGAAGCCCGTGGATGTTCTTCTTAGAATCATGTTTTTAAATACACGAAAAAACACACAGGGGTATGAAGGAAACCGATTACACTAAAACAGAATTCTCCAGATGTTCAGAAAACAAGTTCATGGACCCCAGTTAAGAACCTCTAGACTAGTATATCCTCATACATGGGAGCTTCATGTATATTAAATGATATCTTCAGCATTCAACCACTAGGAGCACAAAAGCGAATGTTCTTTACGTATTTATTTGAACTTGCATTGGGATTCCCTGCAGGAGCGTGCTATAATTCATGTAGAGATGGAGAGAGGATGAGCAGAGATTCAGAAGCGAACGAAGTGAGGAGAGGGAATGAGTAGGGATTGTAAGAATCTGTTGGGGAGAAGGAAGAATTATTTTCATGGAAGTAAAAAGGGTAGAAATGTTAGGATGTGGAGAAATTCAGGGAAACTGGCAGGAAGGTCCAAAGGGAGAAGGAAGTTGGAGAAAGATGTTCAGAAGGGAATCTGTGAACTAGATCTTCAAAGAGACAGTTTTCCAGCAGGAAGAATTCAGAAGCTCCTGAACTAGGACTCCATATTCTTTCCCAATTCTTGACTCTACGCTGATTGTACCGATTAGTTAGAAACTTTTTATTAAGGACTGGCAAATGGGCAACAGCGCCTGCTTCCTGGAATTCCTTTGCGTGTGCTGCCGAGATTCTCACCTAATTTGGGGTTAACTGCTTAGACATGAAGTGCTGTCCCCAAAGAAAACAGGCATTCCTGTTATATGCCCAGATGACTTCATTCTAGAAAATTTGACAATGGGTGGTGAGTAATGGAAAGGATGGTCATTGATTTAGAGGGAAAGAGGGTGGAACCATGTGGCCTTCCCTCTATCTGACTACTGACTCTTGTGCTTCTCTGCCTGAGTTGGAATTTGGCTGTCTTACAAAAATGTCATGGGATATTTAATGGCTACGGGTGGTCGGGACCTATTTCCCATGTGCTGAGTAATTCCAGTTTCATGTGTGAATAATACCCATATTAAAACAATTAGAGCTATATATAATCAGAAAAGGAAAGAGTGACCTAAAGCCCTGTGTATTAGAGAAACCATTGAGCTCTCTTGGGAAAATATTGGCATCTTCCATGAAGACTTAAACTATAGGAATCTTTTCAAAGTCTTTTATTCCTATCCTTTTTTTTGATGATTGTAACAGGAATTAACAGTTGAGAAGCTATGAATTTGATTCTTATCCCATCCATAGTTTCTTTGATTCTTTCAGAGTTAATCTGAAAGGATGTTATATGGGTCAGACAATCTTTCTGAGGACCGCTGGTGAGTTGTTTAGTCTGAGAAATTTAACAAAAGCCCTAAAACTAGGACTTTGCCCCATGTCTAGTCAGAACATGTGTGTAAAGGAAAAGGGCAAAAAGTAATTGCACATGATAATTATTATTCCTTGTTCATTTGAAAAAGAAACCCACATTTAGATATAATATTCCTCTGGATATACAACAGGTGAACCTTTTGTTGGTGGAATTGTGACATGTTTGTACCTTGTAAGTTGGTTTCTTCTTTTCTGAAGGAGGCATAACTAAATTTGTGCCTGAAAATGTTTCTAGAAATTGTGATTCTTCACAAAGATGATAACCTTCAGATTCTAATAGTTAAAACAATAGCAATGAGTCATTAATGTTCTAGGGCAACCAAGAAAGCTACTGTCATCTTAGGCTGCATTGGGAGATGTGGTATTCAGGAGTAAGAAAAAGATGGTCTAACTTTACTCTCTGTTGGTCAGATCACATCTAGAATATTGGGTGCAACTCCAGGAAACACATTTTAGAAAAGACATTGATAAAGTGGAGAGCATCCCAGTGAAGACATCCACAAGGAGTACTTCATACTACTCAAGGTTTCCTTAAAAGAATGGTAGATGTTTAGCATGAGAAACAAGGACAGGTCACTATGATTGGTTTGACCGGGTGGGAATTGCCAAGAAGGCAAACTTAGGTTTGATTTCAGGAAATCTTTGCGCCTAATTAGAGCCACCCTAAAGTGGAAGAGTACTTCAGGAAGGAGGTGGGTTTCTTCCCATTGGAAATTTTGAAGCAGGGGCTGCTAGACCATTTGGAGGCACATTGGAAAGAGAATTCTTTTCCAAGCAGAAGTTGGATTAGATCCCTTCTGAGATTCTGTGGTTAGTTTAAAATCTTAATGGGAGTTTGGGAGAGGGAAGGGGCTGGCATCTCAGGGCCCAGCTGAGGTAGCAGATATGATTGTGCAGCACATGGTGAGGCCATGGCATGACCTTGATAGAAGGCGATGCTATAAGGCTGTGGTGTCCAGACCAGGGAAAGGTAGTATGCCCCTCGTTGCCATGGGGCAAACCCCTGGCTTTCTTATGATCTACAGGATCCCTCAAAGTTGCGGATTCTAGAGAGCAAACATGTTAATAGCAACAGCTGAGACAGCAACTCCCTCTCTTAACTGTCTGTCAATACATTTGTCTAGAGGGCAGGCAGAAAGGGGATTAAAACGTTAGAGCAGTGCTGGGAGAAACCTCTTGGAGGTTAGTTTAATAAGAAAGAAAAAAAGGACGAAAGGTTGGTGGGGAGAAGAAACTAGGGAACGAATGGGAAGGATTTCTGACAATTAGCTAATTCTCCTTGCTCTAACCCATGACAGAATTAATCACATATTAACACACTGACAGCAACATTAATGTCATATGCAAATTAATGTTGTAGGCCTGGCATTCAACAGCTTGTTTTCCTTTATAAGGCTAGGCTGTAGCTCCTCCCCTTAGGTGCTGGCTCATCAGTTGGTGTAGGTGGCACTCACACTTTACCTTAGCGTCTTCTGTCTTAACTTGAAAGCAGAACCAACGTCTTGTTTACCAGTTTGACTTAAATCAACAGGCACCTTTGCTCATGGATTCAAGAATAAATAACCAGAAGTAGAGATTAAAGAAACCATTAGAAGGCCTAAAGTTACTGGGCTTTGGGGATTCTTTCTTGAGATCCTTTTAGATTCTGTATTGAATTTGCAAATGCGTGTATTGAACTGGCAGTCACCCAGTTAATCAGCCCACCCCGCTTAATACAATTAAATTAGAGCATGGCATGTAGAGAACAGTAGAAATTATGACATCTTAGCCTTGCAAAGGGTGCCATTCTCACATGAGGAGCTTGAGATTAGGGAGAGGCTGGTCTAGTCTGGTTAAATCTGAAGTTATTTCCAGAGTCAACGAAGACAATGAGACACCTTCCAAGTGAGGGAATGGGAGCACTCTTTGGATATAGGGCATGTATTATAATTTTCACTTTGTAAGCTTCAGCATTGTGGCTTCTAACTTTAGCGTCAGGAATCAGGGTAGACTGGAAGCAATGTTATAAAAAGTGACAAACCTCCTCTTGAATGGGCCGTCTCTGACGAGTATCTTGACATTTACCCAGTAACAGCAACATACTAGGCACTGTCCAGGATTTAAAGACAATCCATGTCTGTAAGTCTCATGGCTTGAGACCACAGACAAAGCTATTCGAGGTAGGAAGGAAAGGTGTACTTCCTGCACTTGCATGTGAATGATGGGTCCCAGCATTTACTTTATCAAACTGGATTTTTTAATACATGAGGTCCTAATTTATCTAGTTCCAACTAGGATATACTTAGGATTTGCAAGATGAGGGAAAGGTTCATCCAAATCTAGTTTCTCTGGACCTACCAGGGACTCTAATGCCTCCTTATTGTGTTAATAAAGCAACCTTGCAGATTAACCGTGGGCCCAGGATGAATGAATACTGCTTTTGCTGTGTAGGATGACCTCATTTGTGGGTTGATGAGATTGTTTGTACCTGTTTTCATGACCTATCCACGGGAGGTGATTGAATATAGTGAAAAGAATATTAGATTAGGAGTTAGAAAGCCTCTATTCTGATACAAGTTCTGCCACGTAAACTTGGACAATTCATTTAACCTTTCTGATACTCACTTTCCACCCCGATGGGGTGATCTCTGCCCTGGATATGAAGATCCATTAGTTTTCCAAGTGCTGTTCTAAAATCAGATGATGTTATTTTATTGTCTTAGTTCATGTCTCCTCAACTTCTAGATGATAATATGAGTGAAAACACCTTCAGAAGTAAAAAAAGCATCATAAAAATACAGGCTCATTTTAGTGACGAGTAAAATAGACTTTGGCCCTACTTATGTTTATCAATATTACAAGTTTTAGTCCCAGACCAGAGGGTAAGAGTTGCATGCAGCAAGTTTAATGGTTCTCTCCCTTGGCTCTTTAAAGCCATTTCTCGCTTAGGCTGATGTGCCTCATAATGGGGACGGGGGCAGAACAGCTCTGGTCCTGAGGTACGCACTGAAGTCCCCTCAAAGAATCAGAGAGTGTTAGAGATGGATATTGCCTTAGACTTTATTTGTTTTAGCCTCCTTATTTTACAGATAGGGAAATGGAGGACTGGGAAATTGACTTGTCCACAGTCACATAGCCAATGAATGATATAACTGAGAATATAAAACTTGGGTCTCCTAATCAATTCTCACCACAGTGTTCATCCCATCCTTCTGCCTTGGAGTTGGTGGAAAAGGTACAGAGTTGGGGGAATGGCAAATGAAAGGACTAAGGGAAATAAGAGAAATGAGGTAGATAGGTCATGTGACGTGACATAGACTGACAGAGGGACATGGAACCTTGTTTAAGTAATTTATCAAGGCGATGGGGAAGTTTGGAGAAAGGGACCTCCCCAAGCGTAATCACATATTTAAGTGATTGTAATGAGGAGGCAAGGATAACAGTCAGAAGTGATGGCAGGTCTGATGTCAGAGGTATCTGGCCTGCTCTAGTAGTTGCAAATGTAGGTGATATAAACAATAAAAGTAAACCGTGGTCTCCCTGCCATCTGCTTAGGAATAAACCTTGTCATGGTCCATGGTGTCCAGGGGCTACTTCCTCTTGAAGATAAAATGTCAGCCAGTGGGGTTCTGTGTTGTGCCTTCATTGCTGCCTTGTGCTATAGTTGTGGCTGAAAAGATGGAGGAGGAGACCAGGTCTGTAGTTGGCACCCCCAAATGCCTCCTTCAGGACAAAGATCTTGTGTTGGAAGTGAAGAGCCAGAGGAGTCTGTCTGTGCTGACTTTGGAAAGCCAGGTCTGTTCCGGTTGGGCATCTGTGCATATGGTCATTGCTTTTTTTCTTATCTGGCCCTGGCTAAGATGCTGCCTGCTGGCAGAGAGGGTTGCTAGGAAACCAATTAGAAGCCTGCCCTCTGCTTCTTCCCCAGGACAAGGCCCCGGCCACTTGGCTAGGACAGTGTACCAAAAAGAACACTAGAGGCAAGTCAGTTGTACTTCTACCTACTTCCCTGCTCTTGCCCCTTATTCCTTTCCCCCCTTTTATTTTTCCTTTGGGGACTCATCACGATTCTCTGCATAGAAACATTCAGAAGAGAATACAATTGCGTTAACTAGTTCTGTTGTGCCTATCATCTTAGAACTTAGTTGCCTTGACAGGAGTGTGAAATGAGTCCAAATAAGGAATAAGATTCTTCTGGGTGTTTTCTTTTCATCTCTTGGTATCTCATCCAAATAACTTCACTCTCCTCATTATTATCTTTGAACTTCTCTGTCTACCAATACTCACTTCTCCCCACCAAGGTGGGTTGTTCAGCCCCAGAATGCCAATTAAGTCCAGAGATATAGCTCATTCTAGGCTTTTGAAGAGAAGAACTGGGAACTTTGTGTATTTGGTCCTGGAGGAAAGTGTGAACATGCTCTCAATTTCTATCCTATCTGTCTGTTGATACTTTGTCTAGCTGTGTCACCATAGCCAAGTCATTTTGCTTCTCAGAACCCTAGTTTCTTCCTCTATAAAATGGGGGTGATAATGCTTGTACTTCTGACCTTGCAGGGGTATTCATAATCATGCCCTGTGCTTTAGGTACTGTGATAGATACCCGCTGTGCCCTCAAGAAGACTCCAATATTCTGTTGTGAGGAATTACTACATATTATTAATTAGCAATAAATTAATAGTACTAATAAATAGGTTATCAATTAATATTAATAATGTGCTGTTTTTCCAAACTTTAAGTTACCTCATTTACACTCCCCAGAGCAGCCAGGACATGATTATTCCTGAAGGTCTTCTAGAGTGTTGTTTCTTTCCTACTTAAAGCAGGAATACTTTTCCGATCACTCCATACATGTCATCTGCTCTCTGCCTAAGCATTTCTAGTTGTAAAGAACACAGCACTCTTTGACTCTTGAAACTCTGCCATCCAAGAAGAATTTGTTGAATGTAGATATGGTCTGACCAGGGCAGAGGCAAAGGCATGATCAACCTGATTCCCCCTTGTTCCAGACGCTAGGCTTCTATCTCTGCATCCTAAAACCTTGTTAGTTTCCTTGACTGTTGTGTGATACTGTTGACTAAGCTTGAGCTTATAATAATTGTTTATTAAAGAGCCCAGGTCTTGGGCTTTTGTCTCACCATTTCTCTTCCACTTTCTACTTAAGCAATCTTGGTTGAAGGACAGGTTTTTATATGAAGCAAGAGGTGAATGGGGCAAAACAGTGTCTGGTAATGTTTTACATAATGTATAGTCCAGTGGCCAAATGTATAGTATAGACAATACATCTTATAGACTAAAAGGAACAGATCCCCTGTAAGATTGCTAAGTGCCTCACAGTATTTAGGTCTTTCAGATCTGCCTCATGAATAGCTTCCCCTTTTTAAATCTTTTTTTTTTTTTTTGCATCAATTTGAATCCCCTTCAATTTAACTACATTTTTGAGTCAATGTTAGACTGAGGGGGTCTAGCTTTGGGTGAATTTAAACCAAAGGGTTAGTCGTTTCTGATTGTTCTTTTCCCCTGCTAGGGTTGCTTTGAGAGCATGAGGCCTTCTTACCTTCATGCTGTTATCTTTTTAAAAATGTACTTTTTTTCTATATGTCCTCCTTTCATTTGGTTACATATTCTAGTTTATTCCATAAAACTTGTTTAGCTGTATTTACCCAGAATGAGTTTTAGCTTTATTTTCTACTCCTATTTCTAACTTCCCCAAGTGCAATTTATGTTGTCTCCATCCTTGCCAGTGTTGGTAAAAACCTCCCAAATTAGCATCCTCAGAGAATTTAATTAACTTGGTGTTTACCAACCGTCTCTTTCAAGATAATTAATGAGGATGTTAAATGACACTGGACTCCCTATGGCACCTGAAGAGATGCCTCACCAGGACTCAGTTCTGTTGATCATCGTCTCCTTGTTTACCCTGCAGTCTGATTTGGGGCTGGTGGCCCAGGGCAGGGACCACATGGGTGCTTGCATCTAATGGAGCCTTGGTTCATTTTCGGCCTTGCTTTTGAAATCACTGGCCTGATTTCTTTGGAGGGTGATGCTTTCTCTATCTTTTAGTGATTCCTTAAATCTTTTTATTACTTCATGAGGATTAAGGTTGACTTTTTGATAGAAATGGAAGTATTCCTGTCCTGAAATTTGAGCAACGGAATAATTTCCAGTATGGAAACTCCTTCTTGAAATGCTGACCAGTCACTGTTGTTCAGCTCAAGGTATTAAGTGGTGTGTTTATATGGGGTCACACAACCAGTATGTATCAGAAAGAAGACTCAGTCTAATTCTGAGGCTAGTTTTTCATGCATTATGCCTTGCTTCCTAAAAATTAGACTTACTGGATGGCATAGCAAAGTACTAAGGAATCTCCCATTAGCCTTAGCACCATCTTGGGTCCTTTTCTCCTCAAGTCCCTCAGAATTTCTGGTTTCATACAAGATTCAAGAGACAAATGTTTGTTGTTGACATACTTTAAAGCATTGAAATGAGTGCTGAGGAGCTCTAAATGTTTGTATAAATTATCTGCTCTAGGACACCTCTGCATTACATTGAAAACTGTCAGTCAGCTTCCTGCATTGTGATGCATGTAGTAGAAAAAGTACTGGACTTTACCTTTAGGTTGCAAAGACCTGAATTTGAATCCTGGCTCCAGTGCTTAGGACCAGGCTTTGAGCAGGACTAGAAGGGGCTTTAAAATCATTTAGTCCAACAACTCTCCCTGTTGTGTCACCCTGGGCAAGTCACGTTCCCGGGCCTCAGCTTTCTCTAATAGAAAATGATGGGGAAGAACTAACTGATCTCTTAACTCCCTTAGAAAAAAGGTGTCAAACATGTGGCAACTGAGTAGAGTAAAGCCAGATTAGAATGTAATTGGGAAATATTTAGCAAAATCAATCAGTTTATAACAGAATATTGATAATGTTAATACTTAGTTTTCTAAGTCAGTATGTGATCTATAGGGATCTTTCTGTACATTTTACCTATTTTGTTGTTCAGTCATTGCAGTTGTGTTTGTCTCTTTATGACCTCGTTTAGGGTTTTCTTCCTCTCCTTCTCTCTCTCTCCTCCTTTCTTTCTTTTCTTTCTTTCTTTGATTCTTTCTTTCTTTCTTTGATTCTTTCTTTCTTTGATTCTTTCTTTCTTTGATTCTTTCTTCTTTCTTTCTTTCTTTTTCTTTCTTTCTTTCTTTCTTTCTTTCTTTCTTTCTTTCTTTCTTTCTTTCTTTCTTTCTTTCTTTCTTTCAACAAGCAGGGTGAAATGACTTGCCCAAGATCACACCGATAGTAAGTATCTGAAGCCAAATTTGAACTCAGGTCTTCCTGACTCTTGGGCTGGTTCTCTATCCACTATGCTACTTGGCTGCCCTTTTTAGGGTTTTCTTGATAAAGATACTAGAGTACTTTGTCATGTCTTTCTCCAGCTCATTTTGCAGAATAGGAAATTGAGGCAAACAGGGTGAAGTGCCTTGCCCAGGGTCACACAGCTAGTAAATGTCTGAGGCTGAATTTGAACTCATATAGGTGAGTCTTCCTGACTCCAGGCCTGGTGCTCTGGATACTGTGCCACCAGTGGATACTACTTAGAGTGCTAAATCACCACGTTAGGGAATCAGAGGACCAGAACACCCATCCCTTCTCTTGAGCATGGGCCTTTGCTTCTTCATTAGCATAAGGAGGGAATTGGACGAGAGCAATAGGATCGTTGATAAGTTTCAGAGCTAGAAAGGTTCTTACAGGAAGCCTCAACCGACCTCCTGATTTTGCAGACAACCTCACTGGTTAGTTTACATACTAACCTTCCTTCTTAGTTTCCTTAAGTAGTTTGCCCGGAGTTACAGAAGGTAAATAAGAGAGTCAGAACCTTAGTCCCAGTCCTTTGACTTGAGAGTTGACACTTTTTCTACTGTACTATTCTGCCTTCTAGGTTATCCTTAAAGGCAGCTGAATAACCCAGTGGATAGGGTGATGGCCCTGGAGTCCAAAAGACCCAAGTACTGGGCATGTCACTTAACCTCTTTATCTGTAAGATGGGGATAATTGTAGCCCCTCCATCCTTGGGTTGTTGGGACTAAACAAGAGAATCCATATACAGACAGCACTGCACACACCTTAAAGGGCTATGTAAATGATCCTTGTTCTTATTATCCCTTTACAATTTTAAATGCTCCCATCCCTTCCTTTCAACCTACCAACGTGCATCTTCCCAAGGGAATACAAACATTTTAATATTGCACTAATCATGACATAATTAGGATGGTAAATTTCTAAGTGTTTTTATGTCATATCATGCATTTTAAATCCAAATATAAATGACTTGGATTATCCGTGCGATTGAGCACTCCGTTCATGCAGATAATTGAGAGCTGACAGCGTCATTTTCCCCCAATTACTTACCGATTGTTTCTTGTCTGTCTTTCTCGTTGTAACACGTGGAGCTACTTTTTAAATAGCTATGTTAATATCCTCATTAATTTTACCTTTTCTTTCAATTAATACACATTAACTCCTATGACATTAACTTGATGTTTCTTGTGACCCTGTACATTGTTAAATCCCATATTTTTCCTCCCAATACAGCTTTGCTTTTTGGCTCCTTTCCTCGCTTGGAACCAAACTATCACTTTTCAGAGGGGTTTTTTGTTGCTTCAGCCGTGTGCTGTAGTGGACATGCCCACATTCAGAAGACTTGGGATCACAAGCCCCATCTCTGACATGTACTAGCTGTGAGATCTTGGACATGTCATTTGATTTTTGAATTTCAGCTTCCTCATTTGTAAAAGGGGAATGACTACCCTCCTCAACTCATAGGATTATTGTGGAAAACAGTGGAAGGATGTGAAAGTGATTTGAAGACACATGTGCTCTATGCAAGTGTGTGTGTGTGTGTGTGTGTGTGTGTCTGTAAGCTTAGGTTTACAAATCTAATACAGTCTCTTTCTGAGACAATTTAACATTTCTGAGACAATTTAACATTTCTGAGACAATTAAAATAATTGTTAAATGAAAGAATATTTTCCTAAAGCTAAACTTCTTGACCAGCTGTCCATATAGATGCTGAGATAAGATTAATGCAGATTTTATCATTTTCTAAAATGGAGTTTGTGTTTTAGACTTGAGAGCATGGGACATGGTAAGATTTATGGGAGTGATATACAGTGATGTGGTGTTTTCATTCTCTTGGTTTGGGGAGTGTAGATGTGTAAATCTGAATCTTTTCTTATTCCCAAGGAAGGCAGATTATTTTTTGTTAGAAATGGTCTTGGTGATCCACCATGTTTATAATTCGTTAAACATTCTGTAGGATGTATATGATTTGTCATCAGTACCGACACTGTAGTTTTTCATCCCACTTTTTATAGAAAATGTACCCTGTTTTTGTGTCATTCTTCGAAGTAGGATGCTATTACATAATTTCTCACAGCTAAAAGCATAAATTAAAATAATGAAATTAATTGTTCCCAATTTACTTCCAACACTTTTGACATTTACTTTGCAATCTTCCTCATGTGTCGTTTCCACAATTCACTTCAGTCCATGAGTTTCTTTTAATTTTCCTCTTCCTTAGAACAGGGTATGGCAGCTGAAAGCAAGAATCTTCATAGAATTGTTGAGTGACACAAGACTGTCACGGAGCCGTATACTAGAATGTGCTAATACCTTTGGGAATGACTGTGAGTCAGAAAGTGACTCTCTTTACTTCCCATTAAAAACATTCGGTAACTACCTACCATCTGCACAACATCCTTGTGTGAGGGCCCTTCTGAGGAGCTCCTCAATGTAATCATTCCCTCCGTCACTGCAGATAGTAACACACCATTGCCTTCTCATCCTGTTTAATTCAGGTCTATGTTATCCATAGAAAAATATACTGGAGACCTTTCTTCTAGATCTTATAACATTCTCTTCACTTATTCTGGGACCAGCCCATCTCCTTCACTGATCATACATTTCTTAGATATTGCCTTATTCACATCTTGTGTACACATCACCGTTAATAATAGCTGCAGTCTTCTTTACCTCTCCCACGTGTCTCTTTGTTGCTTTGTGGGTCATTGACAGTTCTCCAGAGATGATTATATTCCACTATTAACAACCATAATAGATTTCTGAGAGGATAGTGTTATATTTTTTTGAAGGAGCAGCTTGGGACTAGGGAGAGCACTGGAAATGTAATCCAACAAATTATTTTCCTCCCCTTCAATTTTGGACCCACTTCCATTGTCCATCTGTAATGCCTGTCCGAGATATGTGTACTGATGGCCTAACTCACTGGCTGCCCATCCAGCTGTATACAATGATCTGAACAATAAGCATTCCTTATCCCTAGCATCCGTGGATCTCATTTCAGGTACCCTGTAATATTGTGGGCCTTGAGTTCATCAACATAATGTCAACCACAAACGGCATCTCTCCTTTTCCAGTTAGATTCTGTAGTGTATTCTCCAGAAAAGCTATCAAAGTTGGGTTTTTTTTTAAACCTCCCCTTTTATACCTTTATATTTATAATTAGACTCATGATCTGTTATCTCTGTGTTTGATAAAAACAAGACAAAACAACCTAAATCCTGCCTTCATGGAGTTTACAATCTAGTAAGGGAGGGACTTGTCCGTAAACAATAAATATAAGCTATATTAGAATTAAGTACATAGAAGAGCGTTCATAATGACTTCCTTCTTCATCTTACAACCCTTGTTACCATCTCCCATCATCTCCCACTTTATTCTAGTTTCTGATGAAGAGGCAGACCAAGTCCAGTTATGTCTGCACTGCCTCCTCTGTCATTCTTTCGCTTTCTCTCTACAATTTCTCCCTATGGACTGATTCCTGCTCTAATGCCTGGAAATACAACCAAGTCTCTGTTATACTTTAAAAGAGAAAAATAGAAGACGCATCATATCCTACCATTCCATACCTTACCATACCCCACTAGATGTTATCCTATGTTTATCTTCCCTTTCTCAACCAAACTCCTGGAAGAAACTAACTGCTCTTTGCCTCCTATTGGTCTGCTCCCTTTGGAATGCTCTGCAATCTGGCTTCAGCTTCATCACTTTCATGAAATGCCTCTCTCTAAAGTTACCAGTGATCTATCTCTTCATTGACAGATCCAATGGCCTTTTCTTAGCCTTCATTCTTCTTGACCTCTGGGCTGTATTCCACACTACTGACCACCCTCTTGTCAGGGACATTCCTTTTCTCTTTGGGTTTTTGCAGCATCTCTCTCTCTCTCTCTCTCTCTCTCTCTCTCTCTCTCTCTCTCTCTCTCTCTCTCTCTCTCTCTCTCTCTGTCTCTCTCTCTGTCTCCTCTCTCTCTCTCTCTCTCTCTCTCTCTCTCTCTCTTTCTCCATCCCTCCTTTCTCTCTCCTGTCTCCCCACTGGTGCTAGATTATACCCCACATCACACCCCATAACTATAGGGGTCTCTACATCTTTGTTCTGAACATTCTTTCCTTTTCTCTCTGCCTTCTTTTCTGTGGCCGTGTTGAGAGTTCCCATGGGTTCAGTTGTCATCTCCATGAAGGTGACTCTCTGGTCTGTATGTCTAGTTTTAGTTTCCCAGGTTCTAGTCCTACATCACCAACTGCCTACCAGAACTTTTAAAGTGGATGTTCTATAGCCATAAAAAACACACTGTATTCAGAACAGAACATAAATGCCTTGTCCCCCAAAGCCACTCCCTGTATAAGTTTCCTTAGATTTTCAAGGCCACTACCATCTCTATCATTCAGTTTTGCAACCTTGGTACCACCTTTGACTCTTTATTCTCTCATCCTACCTAAGATGCCAAATCTTGCCGTTTCTAACTTCACAACATTCATTATCTACCTCCCCTTCCTCTCTGCTTACACAGGGTTCACCCTGTAAGCTCAGCCCCAATTACTGCTTGTCCAGACAGTCATAGTAGTCTCCCAATTGGCCTCCCTTTCTTAAGTTTCTATTGTCCACAGGTGATTTTTCTAAAGTGCATGTCATCTGACCCTCCCCCCCCCCCCCCAGCTCCTCAAACCCCAGAGACACTGTGATCGTGTCATTTGGCATTTAAAGCCTGGCCCAGTCCTAGCCTGCCTTTCCAGACTCAGATTACATCATCGTCTTCCACGTATTCTTTAATCCAGCCGTACTGGTCTTCTTGCTCCACACACAGCCCTGCATTTCTTCTCTCCTTGTCTTTACATTGGCTGTTCCCCACATTGGAAATGTTCTCTCTCTGTAATACTTGCTTAGGGAAGACTTAAACAGAAAGTGATGAAGGGGCAGAGGATGTACAGAGTTGAAAGTCCATTCTCTCCCTGGGGTGATGGGGAGACCCTGTGTCCATATAGATATAGATATAGATATATGGGTTTGTCTGGAATAAGGTTGGAGCCAAATGGCTGGTCTCGAATGCCAGGCTCTGAAGTTCATAGTTAACCTTCCAAGGGTAGTGATAACTAACACTTAGCATTTTAAGGTTTTCATACCACTTTACCTATCTAATTTGATCCTCACCAAAACCTTGGGGTATACACACCTACATGCATTGTATATATAAAAATATAATGTAAGCTCATATGCATGTGCACAAATAAGTATGAGTTTATCTGTGTCAGTGTATATATGTGTACACACTCACACATATATGGAGAGACAAGGACAGAGACTTGGAAGACCTCTAGACATCCTCTACCTTCTTGTTTTACAAATGAAGCAACTGAAGCTAGTGTGACCAGAATTGGGGTCTCCTTCCCTCTCCACTGCTGTTCCCACTGCACTGCGCTTGTCACATGGAATCGTCCTAAGGCAGTTGTTTCTTACTTTACTTACAGGATTTCTGAAGTCACCTCACTGGTTTTAGTGACTTAACATGCCCTGGCCTTTCTTAAGTCACTGCCAGGCCCTTTAGAAGACTGAGTTGCTCTCAGCTTATAGATGGAAGGACGCTGAGATCATTAGTGGATGTATTCAATCTCAGTTTAGCTAAAATTTAATATTTTATCCCTGAAATGGCAGCTCTTATTATAAATGTTAAGTAATATGGCACTCAGCAAAGTGCTTCATGGTCACACTCAGTAATAACTTCTCACAATAACACTGTAAAGTAGGTTCTTAGTGTTGTTCACATTTCCTTAATGAAGGAGGGAAGGGAGAGAGGATCACCTTGTTGAAGGTCGTACAGGAACAGCCGGTGCTAGAATTTATAGACAAATCTTAGTGAAGAGTCATGTTGGTCCTCTTTTTAATGGAACCTAAACCCACAAAGCAAGTAAGTTCCACTCTTCCCCAACAAAACCTGGCAATTTTATCAGTAAGATAGTTTGGTGTAGCCATCTACACTAGAAAAAAGAAATGGATGAGAATTGATATTTCCTAGACTGCTAGTGTAGCTAGATAGGCAACCTGTCGTGTGTGTGTGTGTGTGTACATGTGTACACATGTGTACTCACTATAAGTGGCAGAGTAGTTGCCAGTCTACATTTGTGGATAAATTTTCTTTACCAGGGGTACACAATGCTAATGTAATTACAGGTCCAACCAAAAATGAAAAATAAAAATGTAGTATGTGTCTTTGTGTACCTATATGGAAATATATACTTACCTACACAATCTCCGGGAAAGCTTTCAGTGTTGTCGTGTTATTTGGCCGATTGTCTCCAGTTGACCTGTTTCTCCACTATTTCTGTTAGCCAGTGAATAGAAGGTTGGACTTGGAATCAGGAAGAATTAAGGTCACATTTTGTCTGAGACATAAACTGGTTTTGTGACCTTGGTCACTTCTTCTTGTGGTAAAATAAGGGGCTTGGATTTCATGGTCTCCAAGGTCTCATCCAATTCCAAATTGATGATCCTATGAACTAGGTACTGTTCATTCTGAAATTTATACTATTTTATCTTCACATGAAATCATAAATGATAAATGTATTTAAGGGAGCCCAAGGAACTTGAGCGCATTGAAATGAAGACGAGGCCAAATTCAAACAAATGACAAATTATTGCCTGTGAGAGGTTTGAGGCCCTCTCTTTCATTTTTGATGAGCATCCCCTGATTGCCACACATTACAGAGCTTATGCTGAAGCTAGGACAGTTATTAAGTCAAGCTATTAATGTGTATGATGTTTTGTTCTCAAATTTTATTTAAACCAAACCAGATAGTAAATGTGATTTTATGGTTACATATTAATTTATTTGTGTCCTATTCTTTACTTTGCATTGTATAGGTGATCTGCTTATTTCTCTCCATGTTTCTATTTATATCAGCATTATGTCACTTTTTGGAAATTCAGCTACTATGTGTTGATAGGCCAAGCTATGACGCACTGACTGAGCCAGACTTCTCTGAGTTTAATACAGTTTTTACATTTGTCACTCTATGATTTATTCCACATTATGGGTCTTGCCTTTCCTTTGGAGAAAGGGATGGCAAGAACATGAAAGTTTTTCTTCATCTGATTTGACCTAATTGTGTCCTATTAAGTGGATGCCATGTTTTAGCATACGAGTTTTGATTGAGAAAGGTTAGTCCTTGAGCTTCTAAGAACTAAGTGGCAAAGTCATGTCTGACTGACCTCATATTTCAGGAGTAGAACCTTGACATATCAGCTTGTCAAAAGAACTTCTACATTCCAGTTGGAACGTTAAAGGTACAGGACCAACTTCACAATTCTTACACTCGTGGATAGGATTCCTATCCTCCTACATACATACATACTTCAAATCTACTTCAAGCCAGCAGCTAGAAACTTTTAAAAACCTCTTCAAGATAATGGTCCAAACTACTTCTGGACAAGAAATTCGTGGTCCACATAGGAGATTTTTTTATCGTAGGTCCCTCCATTCTTTGTCTTCTTGCCGAGGTGCTAGACAGTGTGTCGGTAGGAATTCCTGGCTGCCTCAAGGAAATGGATTAAAAACTCTTGGAAGGTACAGAACTTTGGAGAATTCTGTCTCCTCAGTAAGCAAGAAAGGCAACCACAGACTCTTAGGACCATTGTTACTGAGGTGGTTTTTTGGTTATTTGTGTTTTTCCCCTAGGTTCTTGTTTTCTCTCATCCTTAGCTCTTAGGGCTAGGGCAGGCTAGTTTGGTGGCCTGCTTTAGGATTCAGGGTTAGTGGAACGTGTCCCCTTCTTGCTGCAGGAGCAGTGTCCTTTGGGGAAGAACAGGCAGTGATGTAGAGGATCATTTGGTGGTCTGAAAGTAGAACAGCAAGGGAAGGTAGGATTTGGAGAAGACTCGGGCTTTGTGGTTCTCCTTCCTATAGGAGGTAGGACAGATCCCAAGGTCTTCTTCTATATTTTACCATAAATGTTCATTAAGAATCTTCATAGCTTTCAATCACTAGAAACTTCAGTAATGGATGATTAATTGATGCTTTTTTTCTTCTCCCACGCAGTTAGGAAGAGTGGGAGAAGGGTGTGAAAGTCTTAAATTAGACCTAGTTTGGCACCATATTCTCTGTTAGTCTAGCTTGCTTTTTGTCCTCTTGTCCCAGGGGATGGGGGCCTTCCTACTTGCTGAAGCATGCATAAACAGCGTCCTCATTAAGAGTTGATCTGTTTATCAGGGCCATGAGAAGAAACCAGCCTGCCAAACATAGGCGAAAGCTGGGGGCTGTTGCCTCCCTCTGGGCTTTAGCCCCACCTCATTAAGCTGGTCGGGGCTATTGATTGGGAGCTTGTGTTTGGAAGAGTCTTACTTACTCCATGCATTATCTTGACAGATTGATCAGACCTGATTGAGAACCTCTTAAAGGAACGAACAGCTGTAATGGGAAAGTTGGACTCTGTCATCCGTTAGGATGATTCTGGGAGCAAGAAGAACAAGGCTGACATCTTGGAGCAATTGTATTTACAATTAACATGGCTGAAAACGATTGCCTCTATTGATCCCCCCTTCCTGCAATTACAGCCCCATTGTTTACATTCCAGCACTTCGGTTATAAAAAGGAAATTCAATAATTATTGCATTATTTAAAGTTAAAGTGCCACAGAGTTTGCTGGCTACGCTTGCTGGTTGATTTAACGTTCAGTAAAATCCATGCTGAGCTCTCCATCTTTAGGCTGAACAATATTGGCTTTTAATGAGACTTAAAAAGGGGGAAAAAGCAAAACCCGGTCTGCAGGGTGTTTGTCTGGGTTATTTATGGGGGGACCCGAAAGCTGTTTGAGAGAAATCAGCAGCACCATCCTTCTGAAAACTAGAGTCTCCCTTTCCTACCACATGAAGGTCTGCCCCTCGGGTCGCCCTCTGATGGCCACACAAGGCAGCTACTTCACCCCACTCGGAGACTTGCTTTGGCTTTGCCAAAGAACTTTTACTTCCTTTTGGTCTTTCGCTTTTCTTACACTCTCCGGTGAAAATGGTGGTTGCCTTCAGTTTCTTTTCTTTTCCTCTAAATTTCAAAAGGTCTTTAGTAAGGGGTGCGCTGTGTGAGTGTGTGTGTACGTATGTGAGCAAGCGCACGTGCCTGGGCTCCTAGGGCTGCCTGGAGTATTTGTGTACAAGACTTTCAGTCCTTGAAAAGTTTTAGTTCCTGGATCTTTGATTCACCCTTTTATCTTCCTCCCTTGACCATCCCCAAAATTCAAATTTCCCTTGCAAAGACAGCAGTTCTGGTCATGAGCTCTTCTTCTCTGCCAGCCTGGCTATCTTAATAACAGTGAGTGATTGGATTCCTGTCACCATTCATCGAAATCTGTGAGCTATATATTCCTTGCTGCTACCACCAACACTGAGGAGACATTTCAGGATATGATTGCGAATATTACTCTCAGCACTTGAAGTGGATAGAAAGCATGCTAAAGACCACTTCCTTTTTTTTTTTTTTCCACATCAGTTTCAAATTCTTCCATGTGCCCAATTCTAGCTAGGTGTAGCCAGTAGGGTCCAAGACTGGCAAATAACTACCTCCTGTTGTACCACCGAATATAAAATCTCTCCTCATTCAATGCTGCCTCTGCTTAGGCGACTCCCAGAAATTCCAGGCTGCAGGTGTGAAAGAAGAAGATAAATTAAGCCAGTTCTGACTTTTATGGAGTATTTACAATGGACCTGCAGCTGGCAGCTGCTTCCATATGACTTTTTCATTAAAAGGTGAATTCTTGGTTTCAGACATTGCATGATTTATCGAGGGTTCTTGGCTAGAATCCAAAACAACTATACGATATAGTTGGTCAAAGGAGAGGGGAGTTCCAAACCTCCCAGGCCTTCCTCACAGCTGACTGCCCATCTCTGAGTCCACAGGTTCACTAGCCTCTATCCCGTTCTCATTTTGGCCATATTCATTCTGAATGGCTCCCCTCTTCTAGTGCCAAACTTCAACCTGCCATCTTAGCCAATAGGCAGATTGGCTAAGAGGAAAATGGCAGGCTCTTGGTCTGCGGGAACATAATGAGGAAGGCAAGATAAATGGATGAGTCCTTTAGACTGATTTTTACTATGCAGTATTAAGTACCAGTGTGCCCAGCATTGTACTGGATTTCTGAGATTCAAGGATCCTGCCCTCAGGGAATTTACTACAGAGTAGTGGGATGGTAGCCCTTGGATATTGTAGATTGGCCTCCTTTAGGTCAGGGGCTGACTTTCTTTTTCATATTTGTATGCTCCGAATTTAGCACAGTTCCTGGCCATAATAGGCCCCCAGTTCGTTGACTATTCATTGACTTGACCATTCAGACAACTATGGCATACAAGATTAAAGGCTTGAGGGAGCAGTCATTGCCATGTGGAGCAATCAGGGATGGCTGCATGAAAGAAGTGGTATTTGAGCTGGACTTTAAAGATGACCTAGAATTTAACATTCAAAAGGAGGCAGGGATGGACTTTACCTTTCCAATTAATCTACCTGACTCAAGAATTCCTCCTCTTCCATCCATCTTCTAGATAGCTTTCAGTTGAGTTTCCTAAAACACAGATCTGACCACATCACTCTACTCAACAAACTTAAAGCAAACATTGTTTTCTATTTGTCTCATCCTTTTTATATTTCCGTTTTTTGTGTAAATTTTGTACTGTTCAGTTATTAATAGATTAGTACATGTATATAACTTATTAATAAGTAAAAGACACATTGCAGGGGTGTGCTTAGGCTTTTTAATGATGGGGTACTCAGTCAAAAAGTTTGGAGAACACTGTTTTGACAACTTTTTTTTTTTAAATCTTTTATGTGGTTACTATGTAACATTTGTTAAATTTATTCATTATGACTCAGTCGTGTACTATGGTAGCCAGAAAACTCAACAAAACCGCACAAACAACTAGTTGGTTCTGAGATTATATTCATAGAAGTGTGGTGTCCAGACAAGGGAGACTAGAGTACCGTTAGTCACACTACTTCTGGGGTACAGTGCGCCATTTTGGGTGCCAGATTTTAGAGAGGAAACTGACAAGCCAGAGCCTGCCAGGACAAGGGCAGCCAGGATGATGAGAGAGCAGAAAGTTGGATTTTCCTTATTAGCCTGTAGAAAAGAAGATTGGGGGAGAGAGGGAGAGATGAGGGAATATAGTTGCCTTTAAGTATTCTAAAGGTCATTATTTACAAAAGGAATTGCACCTTTTTCTGCTGGGTCCTTAAGAGCAGAAAAATTCTTGGTACAAGTTGTAGAAAGACAGAATTTGACTGGATAGAAGGAAAATTTCCTGATACCTAGAGCTGTCCAAAAGTAAGATGAGAGGCCTCAGGAGGTAGGAAGTTTTCCATGCCTATAGGTATGGAAGCAAAGGCTGGATGATCCACTTGTCCAGAATGTCATCGAAAGGATTCCTGTTGAAGGAGGAGTTCTGAGATCCTTCCAATTCTAAATTTCTGCGACCCTGTGATTGCCCGTCTTTGGAAGCTGTTTGACCTAGAAGCACATTATCAGCTCTGTAAATCATAGCTTCAGTCACACAGAAGAGTACAACAGGTAAACAGCATTAGATCAGACATGAAAGGATACTCTTCAGGAGCTGCTGAAGTATAACTGTTATACAGTGAAAACATGATAAAAGTCAGAATGTTACGGATTTTAATTGGCAAAGCAGTTTGGTCATAGGCCTTCCCTGAGATGCTTCCCTTTAGTTAGGACCCACCCACCCACTTGTCCCACTTAGTGCCTGGCTTTGAATGAAGTGACAGCTGTTACCGAGTATAGACCTCATTCGGTTGTCCCCTCTGGAATCTAAGCCAGCAGCTGCTGTAAGCGATTGATGGGCTTAATGAGGATGATCGCCATCTAGCTTTGTAGCTTCCTTCATTAAGGACCAGCCCTAAGTGTTTTACAAGCTTAGTAAAGGAGAAATTAATTATGATTAGCTTTAGTTTTTTTTTTTCTCCAAAGGCTATACAAATGTAATTCAAGAGTAAACAGATGCAACCAAACAGTTTTTCAACCCTTTGGAAATAAAGAAACATTCAAAAGTTGGATGGAATGGATTTTTAGTTTCATGTTACACGCCTCCTTGTCAGGTGTCTAAGGTGGCACTGTGCCAGGCAAGGTGAAGGGGGCACAGCTGGGTGGTGAAGTAGGTAACATGCCGGGATCAGAGTCAGACACTTCCCAACTGTGTGACTCTGGGCAAGTCATTTAACCTCTGCAGCCTCAGTTTCCTCATCTGCAAAATGGGAATAAGAATAGAATCTACTTCTCAGGGTGATGAGAGTCAAATGAGATGGTATTTGTAAAAAACAAAAATATCAAAAAACCCCCAAACTTTGCAAACCTTGTGAATAGAGCCCCAGGCCAGAGTCAGGAAGACACTCACCAGCTGAGTGACCTCAGGCAAGTCACTTCACCCCTACTGCCTCAGTTTCCTCATCTGTAAAATGATTTGGAGAAGGAAATGGCAAAGCACTCCAGTATCTTTATCAAGAAAACCCCAAATGGGATCACAAAGAGTTTGACACAACTGAAAGGACTCAGCCACAGTAATTACTACTACTACTACTACTACTACTACTACTACTACTACTACTACTAGCTATTATGCTTGCCCTGAGGAAGCTTGCATTGTTCTTGGACACACAAGTAAGTAAAAGTAAATGTAATTTTCAGGGCAGATAAGAATGCTAACCACTAAGATAAATGCTAACCACGAAGATGAAAGAATAATGATTGTTTGAAAGCTTAAAGGCTATGTATGAGCCCTTGAAGAAAAAACTCTAAGCACTTTCATTAGTTAAGTCCGGAAAAGTATATCAAAGGCCTCCTTAGTGCAAGTCCCTCTCTTGGTCTTTATCTGAAATATCTAGGAAAAAATTGTTATCTCCACTTTTCAGATAAGAAGATTGAGGCGGAGTTTAGACTATTTCCAAGACCAGGATCCAAGTCTCTTCTCATCTAGTGGTTTCCATTATCTCTGCCCTTGATGATTTCTTATTGCGGGGCCTGAGGAGTCCTTGGTGGAGGAGTCTACAGTTCTGAGGGAAAGATTGCCTGCATATGTAAATTCCCTATAGTCTGATTGTATCTTAACTTCTTTGGAAGAATTAGCAAGTCCCTGGTTTTATTGCAAGGTATTTGCATGATACAGACTCAGAAGGGAACATAATAGTTTAACACATAAAAAAGTACCAGAGGAGTCCAGGGCAGAGGGTGATATCAATGAAAGTTTTTAAAGACTTCTAGATTTTTTTTTTTTGTTTTTACATGAGAGATATTTCCAGTACCTCTCTCACATTTGCCTAATGAGCCTTCCTTTGTAACCAAAGCAAAAAAAAAAAAAGTTAAGCAAAACTAGCTGCCATTTTTGAATATGTCTGACAGTATAGGTTCCCTTCCAGACCCATAGTTCTCCACCTTCCTAATGAGAAGAAGGTGTTTTCAAGAAGGCCTTAGACTGGTCGTGATTATCCATATCCTTTTTTGTTTACATCTTTGTAGCCATTGCACATGTTGTTTTCCTGATTCTGACCACTGCATTGTGCATCAGTTCATGTGAGTCTTCCCATGTTTCTCTGGATTTCTCATGTTTAGTGTTTCTTATGGGGCAGAAATATTCCATTATGTTCGTGTACCCACTTAATGGACACACACTTTGTTTCCATGTTTTTGCCACTATAAAAAGTACTTTCATATCCACACACCCTTACAACAACCCTGGAAGGTAGGTCCTAGCTAGCCAGTTCAAAAATGACTTCCTCCCATCCTCAACCCCATTAGTGATCAGTTGTTTTCTGTGTTAAAATATCATTTTAAACTTTTTTATCATACCCTTTGGCATTTATGCCTGCATGTCCAGCATCCTCTGACCCTGACTGTCCTCAAGAGTCAGTATTGATGATACATAGGCATGAGCAGATGAAAACCTGGGGCTAACATTTTTATTTTTTTTTAGAAGTCTCAAGTTTTGGGGAGGGCTTGCTTACGGTAGAATTAACTATTGTTTACTTGTTTTATTTAAACTGTAACAAAACTTGAATAATTCAAAGTCAGTGGATCCCCAAATTGGAGTAGTTTAAACACTATGTGGCATAGCTTAGTCAAAAGCTTGAAATTGTTGGGCCTGCAAAATTTTAGGCCCTTGTTCCTAAGTGAAGACAATCTAGTCTCATAGCATTAAAATTTCAAAACAAATTTATATTCCTTAAACTTTTGTCTCAGGCTCTGATGTTAAAGGACTTCCGCACACACATATATGTATGAATATATATATATGTATGTATATGTATATGTGTATATGTATATATACACACACACACACATACATACATACATATATGTGAGATGAGCATGTGAACTAATCAGAATATATCTCATTTTGCAATGCTCATTTATGCACTAGTTTTTAATACTATATTTTCAGGAAACTGAATTAAAGTAGACTTTACGTTTTTGTCAGATCAAACTAGCCTCCTTCAGCTTCTTCCCAACAATCTTCCAAATCAGAGAGGTTTTTTTTGTTGTTTTAATAATTTCATCAAAGAAAAGAGTAGGAGCCTTATTTCTTGGGTTAGATGTGCAAGGTATATTGATGTACCGAGTGGTGTTCCCCCGCAGAGAGATGATAGACCAGATTACTTCTCCAGTCTAGGGCCAACAGTTTTCATAGGATCACTTTCCAATACACGAAAAACTCCAGAGATCCTTAATCCTGCTCCTTGGTGACCATTCAATGACTTCACTTCCGTGTGCTGTCTCCTGATGGCTTTATGTCTTCATTGCAGCTCTAACCCAGAAGAGAAAGGCCTGCTGAGGTGTTTCCCTGCTGCTTAGCAGGAGGTGTTTGGTCATCCCCTGGAGATAGCAGATTAGCTCTGTAGGGAGACCTCTCTCTTTAAATTGCGCAGTGATTTTCATTTACTTTTGTAGGTGTTGATTTGTGTAAGGAGGCAAGTGTATTCTCAGTTCTGTGTGTGGGTGCATATACAGTAACAGGCCATCTTCCCTGAGAAAGTTTCACTTATGAATCTTATGGTTTTTATCAGAACGTATTTATGTCCATTTTTGCTTTAAAGTAAAGCTTTGACTAAACCTAATCAATACTTTGCATTCCATGCATGAAGAACCAGATGTTAGAAGTTTGCTATTGTGAGGGGGAGAAGGGATACTTGACCCCTCCAGATTCATAGAAATCAATGTTCTCTTGACAGAGGTTGGTTAGTTTTCTTGGGAAACAAGTAACAAGAACATATTTTTAAAATTTTCAGTATGAATTATTTTCTAACAAGAACCATCTTGTATGTGTAGGGGCTTAAAAATTATTATTGTTTTGTTCGTGTGGAGGGATACATGTTAAAAGGGAAAGGGGTCTGCAGAAAACTCTATATGTTTAATTTTTAATTTGCTTATTTTACTTTTCTTTGATGCACTGGCTGAGTAAGGTGTTTCCCATTGCAAAAAAAAGGGGGGGGGGGGGGGGAATTTCCTTTTTCCAGTTCTTTTCCCTGAACCAAATCCAGAAGGGAAACACAGAACTGAAGCTGGAGTAGCAGTTGTTTCCAGGTCATAAACATAGGATTGCAAGATTCCAGCTGGACTGAGACAATTAAGTATATTTAAAACACAAGAGTAGCTTTAACAGCAATGAAAGAGGGTTGTAGAATACCAGTGTGCAGAGACAAGGTAGAGACAAGCTAATCCATTTGGTTATTTGCTAGAGACCAGTATCATCGGGACAGGGTCCTTATCTCCCAGTATGCCTCAGTCAGGTCCCATAGTGCCAAGAATTAGGGACGTGCTTCCAACCATAATATCTCTGCTGAATTCCAATCCCACGGTGACAATTCCCAACTAGATAGTTCCTCCTGTATTTTGGGTAGATCCCTACCCTTCATCTTTCTTTCCTAAATCGATCCCTCCTCCTGACTTCTCTGTTTCAGCTAAAGATGGGGTCATCCTTCCAGTCACCGACATAAACAAGCTCAGTTATCCTTTACTCTCCTCCATGTCTACTTAAGAGCCACATCATATATCAGATCTATTCATGGTGCCATCAGGAAGCCTGCTTCAGGCCCTCACTTCCCTTCTGGACTATTATGGTGGTTTCCCTCTTGGTCTCCTTGATTCCATTCTCTCACCTCTTCCATCCATCTCCCACACAGCTGCCAAAATAATCTTCCCAAGCATAGGTTTGACCATGTTCCTCCCCTGCTAAAGAGTCTTCAGTGGATCCAGTACCCTCCAGGCAAACTCCTCAGCTTGGCATTCAAGTTGCAGACTCCAGTTCACCTTTGCAGATTTATTTAACACTATTCTTCATGCTCTATATTTTTGTCTATGTTCAGTCATATCCCACTGTCCAGGATCCCATTTGGGGTTTTCTTGGCAGAGACACTAGAGTGGTTTGCCGTTTCCTTCTCCAGCTCATTTTATAGATGAGGCAACTGAGGCAAACAGGGTGAAGTGACTTGCCCAGGGTCACACAGTTAGGAAGTGACAGAGGCTGGATTTGAATTTGTGAGATGAGTCTTCCTGATTCCAAGCCCACTGCTGTATTCATCCCTAGCTGTCGCATGCTTGATACACATTCTGGCCAGACATTATCCACGCAGGTTATCTCCCACTGCAGTGCCTTTGTACAGGCTGCCCAGCGTTTCTGCAATGCACTTCCTTCTCCCTTTGGTCTCTTAGAATCCTTAGCTTCCCCCAAAGGCAAGTCCAGATGTTCTCTTCTGTAGAAGACTTTACAGATTTCTTCCTCCTCCCCTTCTCTAGTGAGCACTTTTCTGCTTCCTTAGATTATGATGTGTATCCATAGCTGTTGAAATCCTGTCTTTTACCTTCCCTCTCCCACCCCCAAAAGAACAAGCGTAAGGATTCCTTTTCATTTGGTTTTTGTGTCCTTAGAACTTTAGAGCCTTATACATCAGTACTTAAGAACTGCATTTTTTATTAAACATCAGTTGCCTTTGGTTTGGAAGGAGCTTGTAGGTCTATTAACCGGAGATGAGACTTAGATTCTGCCAATCTAAGTTCTGAGACAAGGTTGGTAATGAAACATGGTCTACTTTGACTGCACTTTGAACTTTTGGAAACTTGACTTTATTTCCATGAAATCTGATGAAAAGATGTTTACTCTGAATCCCTCTACACTTAAAGTCTCATAATTTTCCTGTAGCTTTTTAAGCAAGGAATTCAAATGGAAGTAGACCTTGGCATGAGATAGCGATGTCTACAGGGGAGCCCTCCTAGGCTGAGCACAAGGTGCCCTGAATAACTCCTCTTCTTCTGCCAGATTGGAGCAGGTGGATTTAGCTTTGGCTTGGACTTTGGCAGAGTACAAATAGTTATTGGAACTTCAGATGTGAGCTGCCAAGCCTCTGAGATAGTCACCATCCACACATAATAAATTCACATAAGTAATTGTTTGAGCCACAGTAAGGACCATTCTAACAGAATATATACTCCTATAACCATGCCCCTTTCAAACCACAGCCCTTATAGGCCGGATCTCTTTAGGGTCTATAACTCTCCTAAAGGGTCAGGACCATGCATACTTTGGGTTGTTTGATCTAGTACCCAACATCTTTTTCCTTCTCTCTTTTCTCCTCTCCCCTTTCCCCTCTCTCTTCTCCCCGCCCCTCCTCCCCTCTCCTCTCCTCCCCTCCCCTCCCCTCTCCTCTCCACTTATCTCTTCTCTTCTCTTCTCTCCTCTCCTCTCCTCTCCTCTCCTCTCCTCTCCTCTCCTCTCCTCTCCTCTCCTCCCCTCCCCTCCCCTCCCCTCCCCTCCCCTCTCCTCTCTTCTGTTCTCTTCTCTTCTCCTCTCCCCTCCCCTCCCCTCCCCTCCCTTCTCCTCTCTTCTCTTCTGTTCTCTTCTCTTCTCCTCTCCCCTCCCCTCCCCTCCCCTCTCCTCCCCTCCCCTACCCCCCTCTTCTCTCCTCCCCTCCCCTCCCCTCTCCTCCCCTCCCCTCCCCTCTTATCTCCTCTCCTCTCTTCTCTTCTGTTCTCCCCTCTTCTCTCTCTTATTCCCTCCCTCCTCTTCCTCTTGCCCTTCTCTGTACGTATGCATAAATGTATATATGTACATGTACATGTGTGTATTTGTATGTTCAGGAAACATTTAAGAGCTAAAACACACCTCCCCAGATAATTCATTGAATGTAATATCTGCTCCACTGTAGATTAGACCGTAATCCAATATCCACTTTTTCCATAAGCGCCGTGTGTTCTCATTATTCTTGAGCAGCCTGCCTTCCAGATCTTTCTTATGACGTCCCTTTTCACGTCTCTTGATAGTCTAGGCCAGCGACACTCCTCTCCACTTCCCTTTCCAATCTCAGACCTTTTCCTTGCCCGTACAAATCCCACCTCTTCTCGATCCCCAAGTCACCTTCTGGGAGTGCTGCCTTTTCGTTTAAGGCCCAGTGCCTATTCCATGTCCTCTGTGATGCCTTTCTCACACTTTCCACCTGCCTCTCCACATCCCCCCCAAACAGATTCTTGCACCATAAATGTCACCTAGCACCTTTCCCAGACCTCTCCTTTGGCGAATCCTACTCTGCCTGGCATTCTAGTTACTTGTGTCTGTGGCTTTTCCCCACCATTATATCACTGCCACTGAATTTAGAGTGAAAATGGGTATCAGTGGTCATCTTGTCCCACCCATACTTGAAAAACAATGCCGGAGGGAGGAGCCAAGATGGCGGAGTAGAAAGACTCAAGTATGCTAGCCCCGAACCCACAGCCCATAAATTTCCTGTAAAAAGAACTCCCCACAAATTCTGGATCAGTGCAAGCCTCACACCAACGCAGTGGAAGAGATTTCCATACCAGAGAGCCCTGAAAAGCCGTCCCCAGGGGTCCGTCACGCTCTGGACGTGGAGCCCACCTCTGTGCTGCCCTGGCTGTGCAGCCCCAGAGGAGCAGATCCAAGCAGGCTTCAGGGACGGAACCTCTGGCAGCCGCGAAGGTACCTCCACCCACAGGTGCTACAGATCAGTGAGAGAGACTTCTGGGCCGGCAGAGAGGGGAGCGGGGTGTCTCCATGACTCGGGGCCCCCTCGGGAGGCGGTGGCGGAAGGAGCGGCAGTGGCAGCAGCGGCCTGGGACTCCTGGAGCAGCAGGCAGGAGCTCAGGGCCATTACCGAAGGTCTCTGCATAAACCCCCTTAGGGAACTGAACCTAGGAGGCAGCCCAGCCCCCACCTGAGCACCAGAACTTAAGCTCACATTGAATAGCAGCCACGCCCACCCCGGAAAGCCCTGAGGCTGGGGAGCAGCATTTGAATCTCAGACCCCAAGCACTAGCTGGACAGATCTAGGCGGGGGTGGAGAGGAATCTGAGAAGTCAAGTAACTGTCTGGGAAAATGCCCAGAAAAAGGAAGAAAAATAAGACCATAGAAAGCTACTTTCTTGGGGAAGAGATGTTCCTTCCTCCTTTCATTTCTGATGAGGAAGTACAATGCCTGCCATCAGGGAAAGACGTGGAGGTCGGGGCCTCTCTATCCCAGACATCCGAGGTGGATGTCTGGTGGGTTAAGGCCATGGAAGAGCTCAAAAAGGATTTTAAAAAGTAAGTTAGACAGGTGGAGGAAAAACTGGGAAGAGAAATCAGAGAGATGCAAGGAAAGCATGAAAAACGGGTCAACACCTTGCTAAAGGAGACCCAAAAAAATGCTGAAGAAAATAACACCTTGAAAAATAGGCTAACTCAATTGGCAAAAGAGGTTCAAAAAGCCAATGAGGAGAAGAATGCTTTCAAAAGCAAAATCAGCCAAATGGAAAAAAGAGGTTCAAAAGCTCACTGAAGAAAATAGTTCTCTCAAAATTAGAATGGAAGAGATGGAGGCTAATGACTTTATGAGAAATCAAGAAATCACCAAACAAAACCAAAAGAATGAAAAAATGGAAGAGAATGTGAAATATCTCATTGGAAAAACAACTGACCTGGAAAATAGATCCAGGAGAGAAAGTTTAAAAATTATGGGACTACCTGAAAGTCATGATCAAAAAAAGAGCCTAGACACCATCTTTCATGAAATTATCAAGGAAAATTGCCCTGATATTCTAGAACCAGAGGGCAAAATAAGTATTGAAGGAATCCATCGATCACCGCCTGAAAGAGATCCAAAAAGAGAAACTCCTAGGAACATTTTGGCCAAATTCCAGAATTCCCAGGTCAAGGAGAAAATATTGCAAGCAGCTAGAAAGAAACAATTCCAGTATTGTGGAAATACAATCAGGATAACTCAAGATCTAGCAGCTTCTACATTAAGGGATCAAAGGGCGTGCAGTAGGAAATTCCAGAAGTCAAAGGAACTAGGACTGAAAGCAAGAATCACCTACCCAGCAAAACTGAGTATAATACTTCAGGGGAAAATATGGTCTTTCAATGAAACAGAGGACTTTCAAGCATTCTTGATGAAAGACCAGAGCTGAAAAGAAAATTTGACTTTCAAACACAAGAATGAGAAGAAGCATGAAAAAGTAAACAGTAAAGAGAAATCATAAGGGACTTACCAAAGGTGAACTGTTTACATTCCTACATGGAAAGACAATATTTGTAACTCTTAAAACTTGTCAGTATCTGGGTAGTTGGTGGGACCACACACAGACATACATACACACACACGTACACACATGCATGCACACACAGAGACAGAGAGCACAGAGTGAATTGAATAGGAGGGGACCATATCTTAAAAGAAATTAAGGTAAATGGTGATAGAGAAATGTAGTGAGAGGAGAGAGGGTGAAATGGAATGGGGTAAATTATATCTCATTCAAGAGGCAAGCAGGAGGGAAAAAGAGGAGAGCTGAGAAAATAACATGAAGTTTACCCTCATCACATTTGACTAAAGGAAGGAGTAAAATGCACACCCATTTTGGTATGAAAACCTATCTTACAATACAGGAAACGGGGGGAGAAGGAGATAAACAGGGAGGGAGGGATGATGGAAGGGAGGGCAATGGGAGAAGGGAGCAATTTGAAGTCAACACTCTTGGGGAGGGACAGGATCAAAAGACAGAATAGAAACAATGCGGGGCAGGATAGGATGGAGGGAAATAACAGTCTTACACAACATGACTATTATGGAAGTCATTTGCAAAACTACACAGATATGGCCTATATTGAATTGCCTGCCTTCCCAAAGGGAATGGGTGGGGAGGGAGGGATGGGGAGAATTTGGAACTCAAAGTTTTAGGAACAACTGTTGAGTATTGTTCTTGCTCCTAGGAAATAAGAAGTACAGTTAATGGGGAATAGAAAGTCATCTAGCCCTACAGGACAAAAGAGAAGATGGGGACAAGAGAAGGGAGGGATGATAGAAGAGAGGGCAGATTGGTGATAGGGAAAATTAGAATGCTTGGTGTATTGGGGTGCGGGGAGGGGATAAAAGGGGAGAAAATTTGGAACCCAAAATTTTGTGGAAATGAATGTAAAAAGTTAAATAAATAAATTTATATTAAAAAAAAAAAGAAAAGAAAAAGAATGCCCACCATAACCTACCTGTCCACCATAACCTAAGCAGTCATCCAGGGGTTAGATCGTTAGCTCCTCCACAGTTGCGTCCATATTATATTTCTCTTTCTATCCCCTGGGGGCCTGGTGCATTTTAGAAACTTAATAAATATTTGTTGAATTAAAATTTAATTGAATTGAATGTAATGCTTTTCCCCATGGAATTGGAGGGGAATCCCAGATTTTAGAAGAAAAGGTAGAGAAATTCAAGGTGATGGGGGGAGGAGGAGAGGGAGGGAGAACTATTTTCTGACTTGTAAAAGGGAAGAAACTCTGAAAGAAAGCAGTTCCTTTATTGAGTGTACCACTGGGATTTGTGCCTTGGTGGATTCTTCATATATTACAGTGAATTTAATTAAATACATTGTGATCCCAATTGAGGGTATTCTAATTAGCTGGGTCAGGAACAAATTATTCTCTCTCTCTTACTGCAAATGAAAACATCTCCTACTCCCTTCTGAGTGTTAGAAGTGTCATTGGCTGACTTACCCCATTGGGACTGAATGTGCCTCTCTGGCCCCCTCCTGCTTCCTACTTAGCCCAGATAGGACAACATTGTATATGATGGTGGCTGACAGGTACACCAGTGAGACCAGGAATATCTCAGTTTCCAAAAATTTTGGAAAGGATTAGGAAAAGGTAAGCAGTGGTGCCAAACTCATATAGAAATAGATCCCTGTGGTCACGTATTGATTTAGAAAACCATGAATTAACACCTATATTTCACTGTATTTTTATTTCTTTTGTTAAGTATTTTTGGTCTGATTTGAGCAACATAAGGGAGTTTTGTGGGCTCTTGCAGGCCCAGAAAGACAGACAACTCTGTTCTAGGGTACTTAAAGAAATAGTGCAGCTACCATGGTTTAGGTCTTATATTCCTGAAGTTGGATCAGTTATTGGCATTTGTCTAGCTGTTCAAATTTTTAGACACTATATTAAGTGTGGATATTTCAGAACTTCCAGTTGGGCCATGGAAAGATGCAGATATATGGATTCATAGATTTAGCATTGGATGGAATTTTAGACACCAAATCCCTCAAGAGGAAACTGAGGCAGAGTTGCAGAGATAATGGATGGTTGAGATAGGATTCATAGTCAGGTCCTTTGCAAGGATATCAGAGGCAAGATGTGCATGTACATTCTTTCATCTGAATTTTTGGAGTCTGAATTTTTCATTTAATTCCTTAACAGAATGAACTAGCCCACAGTCCCCAGTTGCTTTTTTTTTTCCCAGTTGCTTTTTTGAAAGCTTTTGTGAGAACGCTGAACATAGTCACTCTGTCTTGTTTTTTCCCTTTTCCTCCTTTTGAACTCTTTTTCAGTAGTTGGCTTTCAGTAGTTTTCCCTAGAAATGGATCTGAAGTAATAGACAAAATGATTTCTACTGTCCCGGGAGAATACCTAATGATAGCGACAAAAGAAGACAAAGTGAATTGGCAGCATCTTTGCTATGTCGAGCTTTTAAAGTAGGGTTTTGCAGGATGAGACAACTGGCCTGATTTAGAATTAACTCAAGAATCTTCAGATTCAGGAAAGTATGACAGACATTTTTAGCAAGCCCATTCGGATTCTTGAGCCATGTTTGTTACTCCTGGCCATCTCATGATAGGTAGAAATTCAAGCCACTTTGGAGCAGACATAGCAGACCCATAATAGAATTTTATACAAAAAAATGTAGCACTATATACAAGGAAATCCTATTCTTAGGGGTGTGACAAGTGAGGGCAGAGGGGAGAGATGGAGGTTATGGGGAATTGGCTTATCAGCTAAGAGGGAATGATAATTACTCCAGTTTCATGGCTTATGAAGCCACCAAGATTCCTTACTGAAATTCTTGCCTTGGATTCCATGTTCCTTTTTTTGTTGTTTTTAATTCATTCCATTTTAGTTGTAGTTTCATTCAATGTGATTCTCTTGTCTCTGTGACCTAAGGTTCCTAGTCATTCTACGGCTTTGTTCTCTCTATCTCCATGCCAAACCCTTATTCTCATGGATAGCTAGCTGGACTGTGGGCTTTACCAGACCTGCTGGGAAAAGTCCAGGAGAAGGATGACTGGAAAGAGAACCTTCAGCTGGGGGCCATCAGTCGTTTACTAAATTGGCATTTACTAATTGTGTGCTTTGTGCTAGAAATTATGGGATAAAAGGCAAGGCAAAAGACAGGCCCTGTTCTGGAGGAACTTTGGATCTGATGAGGGAAACATTATGCAGATAGCTTTGTACCAGCACTCTGTAGAGAGAATTAACGGGGGGGTAATGTTGGGTGGAAGGCACCAAGATCAAGGGGGACTGGAAGAGACTTTTTGTAGCAGGTGAGATCTTACCTGAGACTTAAGGGAAGCCAGGAAGGGGATAAGAGGGAGGAGAGGACAGACAGCCCAACTTCTGTGATGGCTTCACTCATTGTTTTTTACCAGCTACAGCATCTCCAGTGTCTGTACTTAGGATTCCTTAGAATATGATATCAAACACAAATAGAAATGGGCACCATTACTGTGTCCATGAGGATCCCTGCAGCTGCACATTGACTTAGAAAACCACACATTAACATCATCTGTGTTTGTGTATGTATTTTGTTAAATATTTCCCAATTACATTTGAGTTTGCTTTGAGCCTTGCTGGGAGAGTGCTGAACCTCCCTGGCATGGTCTTAGAATACATTCACACAGCAGATCTCCCTTTTTTTCCTGCTAAATCTCCTTCTAAACATATCTCTGATAAGAGGAAAGGGGGGCAATTAGGAAGTGAATACTTAATGAAATTTGCTAAATGATTTCAAGAGAACTGCTTCATCCCAGCTGAAGCTCTTACAACACTAAGCGTTACTCAGCTCCCCCTGTAGCCTCTTCACATTGACTCACTGGTCTAGAATGGTTGTTCCTGAAGGGATTTATTTTTTTTCCCAAGGTACTGAATGTGCTGGTGTTAATCCATCCATTTGGAAAGAGAGAATTTTCTTGTTGGGTGCACACAAAAATCTGTGAGTCTGTATTCCAGAGCAAGATTTTCTCTGGAATAATTTTACTTGTGTGTCTGACTAAGGGCTGAAGGCCTCAGAGCTCAATCCATAATAATTTTCTACATGGATTACCCAGGGCATTCATGTTACTGCTCCAAACAATGTGCAAACATGTCTCCAGATTTTTCACATCTTTTCAGTGAATTGAGGACATGTGTATGAACACATGAGTTTCAGGAGCAATGTCTTCAAACAGGAATTATCTTCACTCATAAGTTTACTTGTCTTTTTTTTTTTTTAATTGATGTTCCTCTGACTATAGAGCATCCTTGAAGTACCTTAGGGGCTCATCAAAAACGACAACCAGTTCAAAGTTTTGTTCTAAGCTGTGTGGTGCCAGCAGCGAATATGCCTTGCCAAGAGGAAGCAAAGATTGCACAGGCTATGGATCCCTTGTAGGGGAGCAAAGACCAGAGGGGCAGGCAAGGCAGGCAGCTAACTGCCTCGGCTACCGCGTGAAAGGGAGGGACACTTTGAAATATTTCTTTTTAAAAACCAATATACTTTAGTGCTGGAAGATTCCATTCTCTGTGACTTGTGAGTCTTTCGTTGGTGATAAATTACATGTGTCACAGCGAAGACTTAGAGCCTCCACTGGACACTCCCACTCATGGCACAGGCCTTACCTACAAAGAACTTAAGAGGAGAGTAAAATAAAACTCTTGAGACACTTTAAAAATTATATTTCTTCCTTAAAAAGGATATTGGGCATTGTGGCAGGATGTCTGGCTTTTGGAGGAGGCGCACCTCCATGTCTTTCTCCTCCAATGATAGTTTCCCTTCTAGGGGTAGGCCTACTCAGATAGATCTTTAAATGATGCCAGGTTTCATGCCTCCTAAAGTCAGTTATCCTCTCTCCATTGTAGGGGATTCGGTGTACTTGCACCCAGACTCTGGAGTGAGTGTATCCCACTGGGTGAACCCATGAGCCTTACAATCAAACATACAAGCTTTTATTAAGTACCTACTATGTGTCTATGAAGAAGGGCAAAAAACCCAGTCCATTTCCCTCCAGGAACTCACAATCTAATGGTCATATCAGTGAGCTATTTAGGAGAAATCATTCTTCCTTTTGTCCCTGGGGAAGGGAGTCTCCAGTTCAGAGTTTCCACTATCAGGTTATGGCTCTTGTTGAAAAGATTTTAATCAACCGTCTTACTGGCGTATCTTTCTGAGACAGTCCGTGCACTGCATCGAACAGGATTCATGGAGCACTGTTTAGGGGTGAATTGGGGAGATAGAAAAAAGAAAGGGAGCACCCAGGTGAGACCCTACTGAGTGCTTAAAGCCGATGCGGTACCTGGGAATTGCTCAAATAAGGAGAATTGGGATGATTCCAGTCCGGAGGGAGGGAGGGAAGGGAATTTGGCCAGCAGGCCTGCTCGCTCACCATCCCTGTCTTGTTCACAGCACCTTCAGCAGCACGAGACTGGGGTCGAGGGAGAGAGCTGCTACTATCACTGCGTCCTGTGTAGCTACTCCACCAAGGCCAAGCTTAACCTCATACAGCATGTGCGCTCCATGAAGCACCAGCGCAGTGAGAGCTTGCGCAAGCTGCAGAGGCTCCAGAAGGGCCTTCCCGAGGAAGAAGACGACTTGGGGCAGATCTTCACCATCCGCAAGTGCCCAGCCACTGATCCAGGTGAGTGGCTTCCTGAGCAGGTGCTGCAGTAACACGAGGTTCTGGGGTTTTTAGATAGGTGACTTTGGGGATTTTACAGTTTGAAAGGGATCTGACTTTGTAGGGTTTCCTGAAGGATTGTTTTTCATGTTTGGGTTGTTTTGATTTAATTTACGAGGAAGAAGGTATTGGTGGATATAGGCCACGTATTTATAACTGAACAATACGTGAAGCCGTAAAGACTACAAATATGTTTCAGGAGAAGTATTGATTGGTTGATTTGAAGGAATCGGCTTCTGCTTTAATTATGAACTCTGGACACATGTACAGACGTAAATCTTTGTAGAAGGGAAATGTGTCCAGGCAATTAAGATGGCCAGCTCTGAGAACATAAGTTTTGTTTTGAACTCCGTCAGTCCCTCAAATACAGAAAAGCAACTTCAAATTATTGCCAAAATTAACGTGAAACAAATGTTGCTGTGTTAAATTTTTAAAAAGAGAGGTGGTTTGTGGTTTAAAAGTCTAGCCTACGACTTTGAAGGGAATAAACCCTTTCTGCTATTAAAAAAAAACAGCTCACAAACACACATAGAAATCTTAGTCTTTTATTAAAGTTATTTTTAATCATGTTTCTGATAGTATAGGACTTAAATGAAGCTCATTTATGATCATGAAGACTCTCTAATTCAGGACTGACAGGTAGAGAAGTTAGCTTGAGAATCTTAATACTGAGATATTCAGGCCCTTGGGCAGATGCAGTGATGTGTATTATGTATATTTTTCAAAGCACCTTTGGGAGAAAAGGTAGATGGGTAAAACACTGGGATTTCTCTCTTACCTCAGAATTTCCTTTAAGTGTTAATATTTGTCTAAGCTGTTAGGTTATCCAGACAGATGAGAGAATTTTTTCCCTTTGATGGAACAGTTGAGTTTTTTGACATTACAGTAGAAAGTCAAACTATTACTTCTTCAGATCTTTTGTAGATAAAACTTGTTTAGAGAAGTTGGTATTGTATCCACGGAGTGTCTATTAAATCACGACACCGATTTTTGCCTAACCTTTAGGTCTTTGCAAGGTTGTCTCCTCCAGGGTTTTGAAGACGCATTATCTAGGATAATCCTAAATACCTCAGCCATTAGAGTTTCTGCTTGCTCTCCACCACCGTTAATTAATACCTTAGTAGTCACGTGAGTATAGCAGTATGCTAAGTATTTTCCAGCAAGAAACGCCCTGGCTCTAGGCCTTGGAGCAGCTTTCCATAAAGTATAACAGCAACATCTTACCATTCAGAGGGTTCCTAGTTTAATATATTGGTTTATTTTTTTCTTTGCCTTGATTTCACTTTTAATGATTTCCTTTCCTCCTTGCTGTTGACCCCTAATGACTTGTAGATCATCATATTTTAAACCCTTTCCTCTCGTTCTTTTTCATTTGGGGCTGGGTCTCCCCATCTCACCCAGACTGGAGTGTGTAGTAGCCATTCGTGGGCCTGATCCCACTTCTGATTGGCACTCAAGCTTTACCCTGCTACACTTCCAACTTGGGCTCATTCTCCTGGAGGCTCAACTTAGCCCTCCTGTCATTTGAAATTCTCAAGGTCGTGATCCCACCAGCCTCAACCTCCCTGTAAGCAGACCTTATAGGCATGCACCCCAGTGCCTTGCATCCTCTAGTTCATTCTTGTTAGACTCTGAACCCTCTTTTCCTTAACCTTTCCCTATAACTTGGTGCCTCTAGCCAAGTGGTTTTTAACCGCAGGTCCATGGGCTCCTGAGGCTTGTAGATAGATTTCATAATGCTTACTCTTGCCCCTACCCACTTTATAAATCCCACAATATAGACAACATCACTGGCATATTTTCATCTGACTTTCTTGGAGGAACTCACTCCTTTCTCCCTTAGGCATCTCATTCTGTTTTCAAATAACTGTCATTGTTAGCAAATTCTCTTTCCCTGGAGCCAAAATCCCCTTTCTCATTCTGCCCTTTGGGGCCACACAGTACAAATCTAATCCTTCCATGTGATAATCTTTTAGATATTTGGAAGACAACCATCATATTCTCCCCTCACCCTTGTGCCCACCAAGCCTCTCTTCCTTAGGCTGAAACCTTCCCATTTGCCCTCAGCCACTCCTTTCAGCATAATTTCTAACTGTCTCCCTATCCAGGTAGCTCTCCCCTAGATAGACTCCAGTTTGTCAAAATGCCCTTCTAAAATGTGAGCCTAGAACTCAACAGAATATGCTAGATGTCATCGTAGAGGGGCAGAGGAGATGCTGGTGATCACTTCCCTCATTGGGCACTCTATTTTAATAATGAAATCTTTTTGTCCTTGCCCTGAAAGCATCCAAATGCTCTTCGGTTCCTTAGCAACATCTGTGGGGCTTAGAATGGATTGTTTTCTTGTATCCATTAGATAGACATGGATGTTCTCTTCTGTTTAAGAACTACGGTGGTAGATGTTTCTTGTTTTCCAGTGCCTGATGTAATAGAAATGTGGTTGATCAGAAGACTTGGATTTGAATCAGAATGACCCATCTGGCTATGGTCAAGTTAACCCCTTGAGATCAGTTTCCTCCCTTGTAAAGTAGGAATTATAATGTTTGCACTGCCTACCTCACTGGGAGATGATGAAGGAAGCACCATAAAATGTGTTCCAAAAATCTTAGTGCATTTGTAAGCTAATAAAGCTATCAAATTAAAGCCTACAGATGCACTAACTTTCATAAGATACAAGTGCACTCTTTTTTTTTTTAATCATTAACTCTTTTTATTTTGGTAAAATCAGTACATTTTCCCCACATAGAATTCTGAGTTATCTGCTTTCTATAAGTAACAGGAATTCCCTTGATAAACTCTAACAGACATCCCCACCACTGGTTCTTTCTCATTGGGACCTCTTTTCTTCTAAGATATTTGTTGCTGTTGCTGAAATTACACAATTATAACTAGTTGCACATCAAAACCTTTTCACTAGGATTGAAATTTAAATCCTTGTAAATGCTTGTATTTGGTAAGCATCAGAGGCTAAAGAAATCTGCAAAAAAAAAAGAAAAAAGAAAAAATGGTTTATCTTAAAAAAAAAAACAACCAAACAACTTTGTAGTGTTTTGAGTACTGCGTCTTTAGGGGAGTTAATATTCAAAAGCACAGTTTCTAAGTGTCCACCCTTGGGAGGAATGCCTTAATTGTGAAGAAAATGTATGTCAGTCATTAAATATTTGTTAAGCACCTATGTGCCAGGCCATCCTTGGGAGTTACTAATATGAAAAAACAGTTCTTGCCTTCAAGGATCTTCCAATTTAAGGGAAGGAGATATACACAAAAGAAAGTTGAAAGGGGGCAAGGGTAGTAGGTGTGACCCGGTGGTGGAAGAGTCAAGGAAATTAGAGTACAGTGGGATGAGAAAGGAAGAGATGTCTTGGGACAGGTCAGCCATGTTCCTTCTCCTTAAATGAAGGCATTTATGGTTACACCATCCAGACTGAGGGGCAGAGGGTCCTGAGGAAGTGTGAGCAATAAAGCTGATTGGATCTTGCAAGTTGATGAGTTTACTGGGGGGCATGGCTTCTAGAGAAATATAAAATGAATGGGACTGGACACAGCCAAAATGAAGCACCGTATTTATCCTTCAGGTAATGCCCGTAATAAAATAACTTCATTTATGCAACGTACTTGACACTTTACAAAGCACATTCTCACAACCACTTAGCAGGCCAGTGACAACATCTGTTTCATGGGTGCCAAAAATAAATAACTCTGGATCCCTATGTCTATTTTCTGTTATTACAAAATCTTTATGAGAATAACGGACAGATGCATTAAAAGGTATCCTTGATGAACGAATGAGAAGGCACAGGACAGGCTCACAAATGATAGTCTACAGCACAGTTGATTGAGATATAAAACATTCAAAATTCCATTTTGCTTACTGTTCATTGACTATAAGAATCATTTAATTTGGTAAAACAAAACAAAACAAAAAACAGCCTTAAATGTTCTCCTCAAACAAGCTGTGTCCTGAATTTACAGTCACAATCATCCAAGACATCTTGAAAGGTTTAACAACAAAAATCACCTTGGACTGTGCAGTGATTACTATAAGATCAGGTGAGACATAAAACAGGTAAGAGTACAATTGCCACTGTTGTGGAGGTGCCCGTCAGAGGGACCAAATCAAAGAGGAATACCCTATACAGAGCGAATCCCTTTAGAACTTTCTCTTGGCACATGACAGTGATAAAAGCATCAAGATTTGGAATATTACAGTGTTATCCAAATGAGATCTATAGTTACTCAAGAGTTTAGTCTAATAATGGCCAAAAGAAAAGCCAAGTGGATGGAGATTGATGCCACGTGTACTATGTTGTTCAAGGAGATTGATAACATATGGACCTGGCTGACCATTTCACATCTTTTGAGTAGACACTGTAGATTAGCAAGGAAATGGGCATGGAACTGAAGGAACAGGTAGAGAAAAGCAGCCTTGAATACCCTTAGAAAATCAGTGCTTTTAGGACCCTACATTTCTTGCCAAAACAAAAGCCAAGCTTTCTAACATTGATGTTCTTCAACTGATGGCTCCAAATCATTGAAAAATCAAAGTTGAGGGTTATCTACCCAAAAGGGAAGTTGGGAGAAGCATGGTAGATGTAGATAGGACACAGCGCATTACCAGTGAAGAATTGCACAGAAATCGTGCAGAGGATGTCTTTAGAATTAGATGCTATTAGAAACAGAGATTGACTGGTCATGGATCAAGGAAGAGGAGTGACAGATAACTGGCATACACTATTGATATCAACAATGTCAAGAGAGCCAGAGGAGGCCCTCAGCATGCTGGGTGTGTCTTCCATGGAGGATTTATGAGAGGATATGAGCATGGATCAGAGAACATGAAGGGCTGGGTAGATTGTGTCTCTGTTGCTGGGGACTAATATTCTCATTGATAAGACCAGAGATCCACTCAGGGACAAATAGTTGCCCACAGTTCTATAATGCTTTAAGGTTTATAGAGTGCTTTCCCCCATGTTTCAAGTTAAGACGAGCTTCTTTCTCAGGTTAACAAATGGGCCAACAGAGGAGTCTTGACCATGGTCACAGAGTTAAGAAATGGTCGAATCCAGATTCTCTGACTATCATTCCTAGGACTCCCTCCATTCTCCCTTATTGTCCCCATCTCTGACCAGATCTGATTCCGGTTGCTCCTCTTGATACCCTGTAATACAAGAGCTACCCCATTTTAACCAGTCCAGAAGAGATCCAGAGAGATAAAGGGGATGTCATCCGATTCTCTCCATCTTCCCCCCCCACCCCCACCTCCCCCAAGCTGGACTTTCAGAGCATTTATCAGCAAGGTGTCCTTCATGCTAGTTGCCTGTTCACTTTGCTTTGATGTTAACCTTCTTAACTAAACCGACTGTCTCTTCAAAGGTAAATAAAGACTGTCACTGTCAGCCAGCACCGTAGGATGTATCTCTTGGCCTCTGCCTGGGGCCAAACGGTTCTTCTTGCCTTGTATTTGACAAAGCAGCCCTTGCCAGATTGCTAGCCACTGCTTCAGAGGGGGCTCACCACAGGCAGGCATCATCTTTCTTTCTTTTTTTTAACCAATTAAAGGAATCCTTGGCTCCTCAGTGAAACCAGCCAGTTCTACTCTATCAGATCCATGGATCACTCTTTGTATAACAACACTTCATCAGTCTTTTCTTCATGTTCTCCATATTTTACTCTTTTACTATCTGCTTTACCTTTCAGGTACACAGAGTTTTCTAAGCCTTTCTTGTGTTGACTATAGATGCTACTTATTCAAAATAAACATATGCAATTAAATGTACACATAATTTAGAGAAGGGCCTGATCACTTGGAGTTTCCAGAGACATTAGAAGTATAGACAGCCTTCAGAGACAGCAGCAGAGAGTCAGCCCACTGCACAGACACAGGTAGACACAGGACAGGGTTTGTGCTGGTCCATCCTGTGGCTTTGGAGGTAGAAGGAAAACCAGAACGCTACCCAATCAGACCTCACTGAAAACTCTACTTGTTTGACTGAACTGACAATTTAAAAGCAAATTTCTGAAAGTTCTGATTCAACCTAAAGTGAATAGGAAATGTTGCATCTTATCTTTATTCCCAACTGTCTCATGTTAGGCTTTCAAAATTGACATAAAACAGTCCCTTAAGTTTGAACAGGTTATAAGAAATAGCAGAAAGAAAAGTATAAAATAATAAATCGCTATATATAGCATGTATAAGGTTATAACACTATTTTTTTTCTCAAGAGGAGTTTGACCTGCCCTTTTCTGATGATCCTGAAGTATTCCACCTGAGCTCCAAAGTGTACTTATTTCCACCTTGTAGTAATACCATGCAAAACTGAAGCTACAGACATGCTCTTGATTTTTTTTCTCATTTTTAAGTTGGTCCTTAAAGGAAATGGATAGAGGAAAAGAACATCGTATTTCCAGCTACGAAATTTGAGTGGAAACTATATCTAATTGCTACATTTTAAACATTTTTGATTTTTGAAGTACTTGCAGAGAACCGTTTCTCCTTTATTAGAAATGCACAAGACTAGAGGAGCTTTGAGTGAACACTGAATTTTTCAGTTAGTTTTCTTAAGAGTACTTCTGAGAATCTCTGGTGGTCCTAGGCGTTATGGGGGAGCCCCTCCCCCACCAAGGTGACATATGAGGAGGTACATCTCCGTGAGAAGGGCTAGTTTTAATTTGATTGGGGACCTAATTGTAAAAGTCCAGCTCGTGATGTGCCTTGTCTTTTGTGGGGGGAAGGGAGTGTACATGTAGCAATGTTCCCCAACCCCCACGTGTTACATGTGAATGATTCTTTGTATTTTCCCTTTATGTGGCAAGGACAGGGATATACTATCTTGTTTTTCTGTTGGAACAGAGTTCCTGATTTGCCTTAATCAGTCCTCTAACAATCTACAAAGGTCAGTGCCAATTGCCTGTTCATTTACATTTGTAATTGTGATGGCTTCTGATTACACATTACTTGTATTTCAGTCTTTCCTCACTGGGTATATGGGGGTGCCCATACACACATCCACACAAGGCTATGCAAAAATTGGTGTGCTGACTCCTCCACACAAGAGACCTTTGTCTCCTCCTTGTCCTGATGCCTTAGCAGGAACCAGTTATGGAAAGCAGCCCCAGAAGCCTTGGTGTTCTTCCACTTGGAGAGATATGATGAAGCCAGAGGCAAGGAAATTACATGGACACCAGGCAAGAAATCTGAGAACCATTATCTGGGTGCCTTCTTGATCTGGCTAATTAGGGACAATTAAACTTTTCTGCTTGCTCTCTGCAAAATATACTAATGACCTTAGCTACAGGAAGGTAGTTCCAGGCAAAACACTGTTGCAAGGCTGTGAAAAGTTGCTGGTCTGGAAGATTCTCTTTAGCCAGGATGTGGCCTGTGTCCAGGCAGAGATCTTGGTGGTGTGTACTGTTTGCATTAGCTCCTGCGCTGTTTTTTGGCAGTCCTGGCCCGTGTCCAGTTTGGCCTGAAATTCAGTTCTGAACCAATGAAAGCTATTATGTAAGCTGTGACTTCAGCGTCCTCCATGCACCCTTCTTTCAAGGAAATCCCTCCCTGGTACACACCATTTCTCTGTAACGTTAGTCAGTCTGAGATAAGTGGCAGGTTTTGTTCTCTTTGGGGGAGGACTGGGACAAATGACTGAATCTACTTTCCCTGCTTGATCCATCCTGGTTTTTTGAAGCCAGGTTTCCAGTTTGGGTCTCCTGCCTCCTACATAAATACTCTGCCATGTTTCACTATATTACTTGTGTTATTTAATTTTTTTTTACACATTTTGCCCATTTCCCTCTAAATGTAAGCCTCTTAGGGCAAAGACTGTTTCATATGTTTTAATAATTTTATCCTTTGTAAATAATTTTGTAATTTAGATTTTTTTTTTGTATTTTCCCAAAGTGGTCTTAGAGTAGTGCCTTGCACATAGTAGGCATTCAGTGAGTATTTCATGATATATTTGTATCCCATTTATATCCATTAGAGGACCAGGAGCTGGTATGGGTAGGGAGTGGAGATTTGAGGGGAAAGGGAGAGAGGGAGGAATGTGCATCAGAGTTAACTTTGATTCTCCTCTCTTGCTCCCTCCCCCCATCGCAATCCCACATCCAGTTAACATTCCAAATCCAGTAGATTCTGCCTCCACAACTCAGTCCTCCTCTTACCATTTCACGGGCATGCTCCCTCAGTCAACGCCTCATTCCCCCGGACCGTTGTTATTCTGGCCTTCTGTAGTCTCTCCCCTTTCCAGTCTCTCTTCCACAGAGCAGCCAAAGCAGTCTTCCCAAGGGACAAGTCTTGACTGTGCCACTCCTTTGCCCAAGAACCTTCAGTAGTTCTTGGTTGCCTCGGCGACACAAGAAGACCTTGGATTTAAGGCCCTCCATGACCTCATTCCAGCTGTATCTCTTACCACTTTCCTTCCCTTGCTCTCTACTCCAGCCCAGTTGTTCTCCGTCCTTGCCAATCTCAGCATTCTATCTCCCCCTCTCAGAGTCTTTCTCTTGCTTCAAGGCCCAACTCAGGTGCTGCCTGGAGGCCTTCCTCGTTCCCTCACTCACCTGGGGGTTAGTGTTTTCTCCTTCTTTAGTTTAGGTTATATTGATCTATTTCTATACATATATTTCCCCAGTTAAGTGTCAGGTTCTTTGGGGCAGTTGCCATCATTTGTTTGGCTTTGTTATCCCAAGTGCCCAGGACAGTCCTTGGCATGGAGTCTGTGCTTGGTAGGTATTCATTGAATTAAATTCCAGATCATTGGTAAGGAATATGCTCCCTCCCTGTAAAGTCATGGCTTGCCCTGTGTCAGACCTATTATGGCACTTAACTATTAATGAAGATGGTGTTTCATTTTAGGGACAGGAGAGATACTTCTAACGTGTTGTAGGATGAGAACAAGATCTCTGGACTTGGAACTCCAAGCCTGTGTCTTCTACTTCGTGACTCTGAGACCCTAAACAAATCATGGAGCCCCCTCTGTGAAATTAGGACGCTTCCCCTGCCTTCTAGGAGGCCTCCCTGGGTCATTGTCGTGTGCTGTATCATTTTAATGTTGTGTTCCCTTGTGCATCAAATACAAGCATCCTAAAATATACCACGAGAACACCAAGTTTGAAATGAAAAGATGTAGTTCAAAACTGGCTCTGTGAACTTAGACAATCATTCCATCCCTCTGGGTTCTTATCTGTAAAATGAGATTCTTTGGTTTCTTCCAACTCTAGATATAATATATATATATACACATACACCCTCTGAAAAGGGTCTCTTCCCGCAGTTTCTCTCTTGCTTTTGTTCCCCTTTTTTCCTGACTTTTCCCTAATCTTGCTGCCATTAGTTCATGTACATGCTCAGTTCTTAGAAGCTTGGCAGGAGAATATGAAAGCAAAATCTTGGGGCATATGGCATTCTGGTAGAGAGAGATTTGGGAGCCTGGGAGCTGGTTGAACCATTTGTTCAGAGGAGCAGGAATTCATCCTAGGTAAGGGCGTGATTTGGGGGTGGGGTATTGAGTAAGGGCAACTGTAAGAAAAAGGATTCTTTTAAAGTATTTTTAAATTTTCATTTAAATTTTTTTCAAATTTGTTATTTATTTTAAGCTTAAAATTTTATTTTACCTTAAAAAAATATTTTTTGGAAGTAATTCTCAAAGGGCTTGTTGTCTTCAGGTCCGGAGGATATCCCGGAGAGGAAGAAGTGTGTCTCTGTAGGCACTGCCATCTTTTTCTCTTTTTCCCTCTCTTCCCCCAGCTAGTTCCAATTTCCCTTTTAGCAGTTGAACCTCTTCATGTATTTAGTTCTTTGGAATTGTGTGTATGTGGGGGCAAGGACAAGGTATTGCTCAAAATATTCCTGAATCATAACCCTGTGATGTTTATAGGTAAAAGAGGGTTTAATGAGGTTCCACCGTGAATGGGGAGTTGCCACCAGACCTATAATTAGACCAAGTTCCTTCCCAATGGTCTGGTTGCTTGAATAGCCTGGCATCATCACACGTTAGTGTGATGCCTTCACCTTTTACTCAGAACAGTTTATCCTTTTAGGAACAAGAACTCTTAGGTGGCATTCATCACCACTACAAAATGACACGAGTAGTGAGTCAGGATCACGATGTGTTTGTTTTGGAGGATCTTTTTTTTTTTTTTTTTTTGGTCAGCCTGTGACAGGAGGAGGAAAGGGTGGGAATATAGTGACGGATATAGTTAGGAAACAGAAGTCAGAACTCAAAGGTTTCTTGGCCAGATTCTAAGACTTTTATTTCTAGAACTTAGCTCACTGACCTCAGTCTCTGTGTTGTCTGAGAGGCCCACTGTTGTCCAGCAAGTAGTACAACCATTTCAAGTGTTAATTAGTCTCAAAAAAATATTCTTATACTTGCTAGTATAAGAAAAGTTTTTCTGTGAATAACTTTTGTCCTCACTTAGTTTCCAGGCTCCCTTATCTGAATTATCCGAGGAGGGAGATAGAACTTGGTGTACCTACTTCCACAATGTCATTAGTACAGCAGAGTCCACCCCTAAATGCCAGGCACCTCAAGGAATCCATTTCAAACTTAGCTGACCTAGGATAACCCTATGCAAAACTGAATCTTTCAAAATTTTACTAGTTAACTGAGTATCACTGTGTATTACTGTGGCACTGCTAAATGGGAAAAAAATTGCTTAAATTTGGGAAAATATCATGTGACTTCAGATTTGCTATTAGCCTCCCTTCTTAACCAAACTTGCATCTATGGCAGTAATTCTTCATCGTAAATCAACAGAGAAAATGTAAACATCCTTCTAGAGTGGCTTCCTAGTTTCCTATGAAAGAAAGTGTGTTTTTTTTAATGCAAACTCATCATTCTTGTGTGTGCATTACATGAGATTATTGTTTCTCAGATAATTCTGAAATTGAACTCTAATTTATTTTTTTAAAGGAAAAGCCCACCATCTTCAGTCAGTTGCGGGCAGTGTATGAGTTTCTCTTCCACCTTGTCCTTGCCGACAAAGATGGTAACCTTTTTCGTTGATTTTAATTTCAATTCTTGAAGCAGTTTTTCCTTAAGGTGGGCCTAATACTTGAGGGCAGTTTATTATTTCCTTTCATATCATCATCCTTTTAGGTCATGGCAGGAAAAAGTATTCCCTCTGCTGGGTCCTTCTGGCAGCGTTGGAGACCTCATCCCCCTGGTGGCCATGTTTGTTTGAGCAGCGCCGTTAATGCTTGCCAAATCCTCAGCCATCTTCCCTCAACACATAAAGCCATTGTTGCAGGTCCCTTGCCTGTGAAGAAAGAAGGTTTTTCTGGAAGGAATCACTAAACAAAGCCAACAGTGCTCAAAGAAACCTTTGTTAGGACAGGAAAAGAGGCAGAACATAGTATCAGCTGAGAATCCTGGATCATCAGTTTTTTCTTGCCTCACCAAGCCTAGCCACAGTGCCTTTGAATCCTTCCTGTCAGTACAGACCAAGGAAGCTGCCAGTTTTAGAGAGTCACATCGCTGCCTGTAAAACCCAAGATTCTTAGTGTCCATTCGAATAATTTGCTCTTGTTAGATTTTCAGTAGAAAGCTAGAGCATATTGGCCCTTCTGTATAATTTGTAGAAATACATAGCCCCTGCCCTCAATGGACTTTCAGTTTAAGATGAAACATAACTCACTGGGCATTATAAACATCATTTTTCCATGTGATTAAAAATGTATTGGAACTCAGCTTTTATTATATGATGATACCTGTTATAATGCAAAATTCTCTATGGTATGAGTCTGTCTTGGACCTCATCCAAAGGGCTCCAGTTACTGGAAACACCAGAATGACCTTGTGTAACTCATTTGTACCTGGCCCATGGTCTTATGGCAAGGACCCCAAGGTTGTTATTAGAGAAACAAATCAGTTTAAAGGTTTTTACTCTGAAGCAATTGTGTGTGTGTGTGTATGTGTGTGTGTGTGTGTGTGAGGATTACTCCAGAAAAGTATTTGTAAGGCTAGGGAGAAAAGTCACACTTTTTAGGACTCTTGTTCTTTCATTTTGGTCATTTTTTAATATGTGAAATATGGTTAAAATGATTACCAGGGGCACCTTCATGAGTAGATTCTCAAGTGTAAACATAATATGGAACAGTCTGTAGGACAACGCCTGCTGCACAGATATGGAGGTACTTGAAATCAGGTCCTCTGACTCCAAAACCGGTGCTGTTTTCCGCTGACTTGCCCATGGTCTCACAGATAGTGAGTGGCCAGAGCAAGACTCCAACCCAAATCTTCCTGAATTCATGTCTGTCCTTATCTATCCTGTCTTTGCAGGGAAAAAGAAAGCAAATCAGGATATGAATATGAAGCAGAAATTAGTAAGAAACCTCTTATTTACCATGTCATGAGGATGGATGATCTTTTTGGAGTTTGTACTAGTGATCCATTGTAGAAGAAAATTAGAACATGAATAAAGGTGGTACTTGCCTTTCTGTTTCATGGAGAAATGGACTTATTCAGGGTTGAGAGGAAGTGAGACAGTGCATGTAATCTTCAAAGTTTCATTAAACTTGTTTCTTTGATTACTTAACAGACTAAGAACAGGTGACTTGGATCCTGAGCTATGAAAAAACGAGCCCATGCAGTTAGTCACCTGCGATTTGGCCTGTGGTAACAGCAGCCCAAAGACCATGGTTAGCCCTTCCATACAGAGTGAGGATCGGCTCCGTTAAGCCACCAAGAGAAAACTTGTCACCTTAGTGTGAAAAGTCAGAAGAGATTTTGTCTTTTTCACTTTGAGGACAATATTTTCTTGACTAGAGTGGAAAACAAAATACCAAGAAAGGGAAAATAGCTCCTGGCAGTTTATGTGTTAAGATAACTAAGCCCACTTCCCTTCACTTCCGGCTCCTCTCAATTCCTCCGCTCCCAGTTCCCCAACCCAAGATCTTCACGCCAAACTCTGCAGAATTTGTTGACATCTTAGATTACACTGTTTATTTTCCATACAGGATTTCATTTCATTATTGGATTGTAGACCCAAAGAAAACTCATTGCCTGGATTTGTTATTCTGGTGAGATCTCCAAATGTCTGGTTTCCAGAAGTCTTTATCCTATCCTGGAAGGGCTGGTGCCCCAGGTATAACCTTGACCTCCGCCTAGGGCTTTAACAAACAGACATGATCTCATTACTACAGCAGTTAGATTCTGGGCAAAAATGTGCTCAGATCCAGGCAGAATGAAAGATACCCAGATATCACAGAAGACCTCTGTTTTCCATGATGTCTTCTGGTTCTTCAGAATCCCTCAGGATGTGTTTACTTGGTCATGAGGGGCAACAACACTGCTTTTGATTGCTTCTGTGAGATTGTGTTGTCTGCATGGGTAGGAGAGAACTCATAAATAACCCTCTGGAGAGAGACCCTTGTTTTACTACATCTCCTTGACTGTGATCCTTGGTCCCTCCAAACCTCAAGAACAACATTAAGACCCCACTTACAGAAAGGTCGTTGGTCTGGATGAGATCCTTCATATGTAGGAATGAGGGCGTGATGCACACCTAGCTAGCCTGGTTCCTGGAAGTGAGTGTGTTTAAAAAACCTAGCCAAGAGCAACTCATTTGGGTTTCTTTAGGGGATAAAACATGCACGCACACACACACGCAGTAGCATCAGGTTGTTTCCTTCTAGCAGAGGGCAGATTATCTTTAAAGGATATGAAAGGTTTAATCATTTTAATTTTGTTTTTATTAAAGTTTATCATAACTTTTTTTTTCTATGTGCCCCAGTAGAGCAGAAGGGGGAAGTGCAGAAGGTAACATAAATATATACAAACCCCCAAGCATTTGGTTAATAAAATTCTCTAATGGGAGGCGCCTGGTAGGAAGGAAGTGGTTAGATAGCTGGGTATGGGAGGCAGACCAAAGGCTTGCTGGAGTGTCACAGAGATGGGGCAGGGATCTCTTCACCATTCCCCCACGGGCGCTGCCCCCTCCCACCCCCAGCCAGCTCCAGCAGATACTTGTCAGCTGCAAGTCATGGCTTTCATTAAACAGAAAGAGAGGAAGCTCTGACTCTTAACTTACTCCACGGCATTTTTCTTATTAGAGAGGATTCTTAAATCTTCATTAGCTCAAGAAAAAAAAAATCTAAGCAGCTGCAAAAGTACAATCAGGCGTGAAGCTGGAATTGGCTGGTTCTAACTAGGCTTTCCCCAGCACTTCAAAATACTCTGTTATCTGTTTGAACCCAAATATTTGAAAAGGAATTCTTTTGATGGTTATCTACTAAGTTTGACATCATTCTTTTCTCTGAGGAGGGAGGGTTGAGGCAGTTGTGATCTTTAGCTCTTAAAGAGAAAAAAAAAAACTCAGCCAACTTTGGTGTCCAGAAAACTGCGACCCCTGATTAATGGGAACTTTTTGGCCTTAGGAAAAGTAAGCAGCTCTTATTGGGAACTTCTTTGAGAAAGAATTATCCCAGGTGTGTTCTGGGGCTAATGTGCATTAAGTTCCATCTCCTACAACTAGAAAGCACTAAAATGAGAATTGGTGTTTCCAATGATAGCTCTGAAGTACGGCAAGATTCTGAGTCTCCTAAAATAAAACCCGAACCATGTCCCTGTGCTAGACTTACAAAGGCAGGAAAATGGGTGTCTGCATTCTAGAAACAGTTCTTCTCAATGACGACACCGGATTCTCCAGGTGTTTTGGTCTTAGTGAACTTTGACCTAATCATCCCTAGGTGTAGTGATTCTCTTTGCCGATTGTAGAGATGTAGACTTTCTTTGGGCACCTTGTATCTCTAATTTCCTTAGTCAAACAGAACCGGCTGCTGAGCACATCAACAGTAGGACCTTGTGTGGGCCTAACACGGATCTTCTGATGGTTTACCTTGGCATTTCAGTCTCTCCCCACTTCACCCAGGACTTCTGGACTATAACCATGGTGCGTAGGTCCCAGAAATAGCCAGCTGAATTTGAGACCCACCAGACATCATTCCACAGTCACACCCTAAGAGCTGACCTGAGGCTACAGGCAGTCTGCTCTGCCCAACCAGCTGTGTGCCAGGTCAGAAGAGGTATCAAACCATCGGTGCTGTTTAACCTCTGAGAAAACACTAACATGTGAGACTTCTGATCAGATCAGCACATTAGACCCAGTTTTTCTGTTGTGTCAGCTGAGTGTGCATTGCTACAGTTATACCAGAATGCAAGATTAAAGGAAACACAGGCGCTTGCTACCCTTCGGGGTGCTGTGTGAGTTGTTGGTGTGCCAGAATGGAAGGGATCTTTCATGTTTTCCATCTGATCACAGCTCAGACCTTAAATCTGATCAGGTTTGAGCACTTTATTAGGAGGCTAAGCTGTATGCTTCTTTTCCTTTTATGTTCTATTTGCTATAGATTTACTTTCTTTTCACAGAGTCCCACCTTCTCCAGGTCGAATTGTCCAAGAATACAAGACCACATTGTTTTCTCTCCATTGTGAGCTTCTGAACTCTGTCCCCATTCTTACCCTGTCCCCACTGGTCTCCATACTATGGTTCACCATCTTGTATTCCTAAAGTGGACACTCTCCCACTTACCCCATCTCTGCAATGAGCCTTGGGAAGGACAATCCAAGACACATTCCTCACCTTCCTCCATCTCCCAACAAATCCTTCATGCTATCTCTGTTAGTGAAAGTACTTTCCTCCTCCTCCAATATCCCCTAACCCTCAGCCTAGGACTTTTATTTTCTCATAGTCCCTTATATCAGATTTTTTTTTGTATCTGTATCCTTTTTTGCCCCTCCCCCACTAGATTTTATATAACAGACACAGCAAAAGGCAAACAGAAGTCCTCATTCTAATAGAAATTGTATGCTTGACATTCTTTTTGTATCCCTAGCACTGATACAAGGTACCAGTAGCACAGGGTCGAGGGCATAGTAGGCTGAGTTGATTGTTTTCATTAAGTGCAATGTTTGAACTCCAAAATTGATCATTTGTGGTCTCACACATATCCTGGTGGCCCACTGGAGCGTTCTTTATCCCAGGCTGCATCCTGTTCAACATTCTGTCAGTATCTTGAGAAAAGACATAAATAGCATGTTTATGAAATTTGCAGGTGATATCAATCTGGAAGGGCTAGGTAATGCTTGCTAATAGAACCAGGATCCCCAAAGATCTCAACAGCCTGGAACTAGGAACCAAATCTAACAAGATAAAACTTCAGAGGAACAGATGTCAAGTTCTGCACATGAATTAAAAAAAATATCAATTGGGCAAGTGTGAGATGAGGGCAGCCTTGGTTTATAGATGCTGTGCAGAAGACTTTGGGGGATCTTATTTGACTGCAAGGTCAATAGAAGTCAATAATATAACATACCGACCCCAAAAAGCTAAGGCTGCCCTAGGCTCCCTTAAGCATCCTGAGCAGGGAAGCAGTAGCTCCGTTCTATTCAGTGAGAGATTAGACTTAAATTACTTGCCCCCAGAGGTCAAAGCTAGGAGCAGGAAGAAGTTACAGAGAGAGCTTTAGACAAAGTGGAGGGAGTTATTTAATTAAGCAGTGGTGAGTTCCCTATCACTGGAGATCTTTAAGTAGAGAATGGGAGGCTACTCTGGGATGCTGTGAAGGATGTTCCTGCTTAGGGATCATTTGACCTTGACCTCCAAGGGCCCTTTGGACGCTAAGATTCTTTTATACTATTCTTTGATGAAGCTGCTTCTTCCAGTACTGAGTGCATTTCAAGAGCCTCCTTCAAAGAGAGGGGTGGGCAGTCGGATAAACGTTCTTAAAAGGGCTGATGAGAGGGAAAGGTCTAGAGACCAGGTCCTGTGGTTAAAGGAACTTTGGGGGATAAAGGAAAGCTTGAGATGAGTTTTCTTTGAGTTTCATTTTATGGAAGAAGGGATTCCATGGGTTGGGAACCTGCAGCCTCGAAGCCACAGGTGGCCCTCTAGATCCTCAGGTGCAGCCCTTTGACTGAATCCAGACTTCACAGAACAAATCTCCTCCATGTGGCCCTGGGCAAATCACTTAACCATGTCTGCCTCTGTTTCCTCATTTGCACCCTTCTCTCCAAGCTTTTGGGCTTTTGTAAGGATCAACTAAGGTAATATTTGTAAAATATTTTGTAAACCCCGAAGCACCATTATTATTATATTCAACACAAGGCAGAAATTGAACGTATTCATGGGTCAGTCATATTTTGTGTCTGATAGCATGTAACTGGGCGCCCATTCCCATGTTCCCTCTAATGGAGGAGGAAGAGGTAACAGCTCTAGCCCATAGTTCTGTAACTGTCCTATCCCTTCACATTTGATACTAGTTTTAGAAAACCTCAGGAGGAGAGAACCTGCTAATTACCCATCTATCTGATCTAGTGAACAAAAAATGAACACTATGAGGGAAGAGGGGAGCAAATATAGATATAGATAGCAAGAACAAAAAGATGAAGAATCTTCCTATAGTTGAATGAGAAACAAAGCCTGCTGGGTTCCTAAAAGGCTAAAATGGACCTTGACTTCACTCATCACAGCATTCCCTCCAGTGGTGTAGAACACAGCCTCTCTACACTTTCTCATCACCTTAGGTTGAAGTTAATGTTCATAATCAATAAACCTTTGTTAAGCACCTACTACAGTGCCAGACATTGTGCTGAGTACTGAGTATACAAAAAAGGCAAAAGACAGTGCCTACCCTTGGGGAGCATCTAATCTAGAGGAATGAGGAAGATGATATATAAACAAGCGCACAAAACAAGCTATGTCGGAGATAAATAGGAGATGATTAACAAAGGGAAGGCCCTGGAATTAAGAGGGGTGGAAGAAGGCTTCCTGTAGAAAGTAGAATTTTAGTTGGGACTTACAGGAAGCCAGGTTTCTATATGGGGAACTGTGAGTTAACACGCTCTACCCTTCCTTTAAACAGAGGAAGGCCTCTCTGGTAGGGGAAATTTTATACTCTTATTTGTTTCATGGGTCATCATGGTTGGCATACTGGTGATGAGCATCTCTCTGCTGAATGGGGAACAGATTTAGTCTATTTCTAGGATCATACTTAGGATATTTCCTACATGACAGAGCCTTCCATCTTCTCATGAGTTGGTTCATCTGGTAAAAATAATTTTTTAGATATGAAAATGCTGTCTTTTGTGATACTTGTGACAGGGTACTGTGATGGTGCCAGCCTGTGGTCCTTCATAAAATGGAATTAGAGATGAAATAGAGATAGCTGCTTTACAGAAAGCACTAAATGCTTTCAGAGGCCCCTGAAATGGAACCAGGGCATGCCAGCTCCATCCATGCTGATGGGTTAAGAATTAGCTCTGCATCCTGACATTGGTTTTTGGCTGATTCTTGAAATAGCTCCAACTTGAGAAAGAGTCCTTGGCCTATGCTCTGCCTGAGCAATGAAATTTTTATATTCTTGGTGAAAGCTAAAATGAAAGGGATTGGATTGCCCTTGGGGCAGGGACTGGGAAAAACCAACTACAGAAGATGGTATTTGAACCAAGTCTTAAAGAAAGTCAAGGAAACTAAATGGCTGAGGTGAGGGGTCAGAGCTCTCCAGGAACGTGGACAACCCATGCAGAAACACTACATTGGGAGGTGGAGTAGCATGCCAGTGAAGGTGTCTCACAGCATGCATGTACAGGGGAAGAAAATGTAAGGAGACAGGAAGAGTAGGAAGGGGCCACATTGTGAAGGACTTTTAGTGCTACATTTGATCCTGAAGGAAGTAAGGATCTGCTGGAATCTAAGGAGAGAGCTGACACGGTCATAATCCACTGTTCAGGGAAGCCATTTTGGTAGCCAAGTAGAGAGTAGAGTGACCTGGAGTGGAGAGACCCTTGAAGCAGGAAAACCAGTGTGGAGGCTCTTCCAGGAGTCTAGGCCAAAGGTGATGGGGATCTCCACTAGGTTGGAAGCTGTATGAATGGAGAAGAGTATACAAGAGATTGTGGTTGACAATTCCCAACAAGAGATTGTGTGGAGTGAGTGAGGAGATGGAAATGATGTTGAGCTTGTGAGTCTGGGTGACTGGGAGAATGGTGGGTGCTCTCAGCACTAATAGGAAAATTCAGATGAGGCGAGAGTTTGAGGAAGAAACATGTTGAGTTGTTTCAGCCATTTTAGTTTGAGATACCTATGGGACATCCAGTAGGTTTGGGATGTCCAGACAGCAATTCCACACTGGGTATCACATTGTTCTAAGATTTCTGTCATTTCTTTAGGTCTCCTACTTCATCAGAGCCATTCTTTTCCTCTGGGAGAGATCACAGAGTGGACTTACTGTATGAAAAGCAATGAAGTCTTTCCATTTATCTGCTAAGCCTTGGGTGCCACTTCAGATTTTCCATATTCAGTAGCATGTCATTTTCCTGGGCAATAAAAAATTTTTGTCTGGATTTTAGTGAATAAAACAGGAAGGAGCAGCATAACCTTGTAGATGAGTCTCCAGAATGCACAGCCCCGCAGGTGACTTCCAAAGCAAATACTGGAAGCTTGGTCAATAGTTTCTTAGCAGGTTTTTTGTTCTGAGGACTTTCAGCGTGTTTGTGGGTTGGAAAAATCCACGACCGCTATCTTAAGATGATTCATTGAGCTTGTCTTCAGTGATGTGTTTAGTTTTCCATGTCAAGCACTTTAAAGAGAAATAACAAAAGGAATGGTTTGGTGTCCTGTGGCTTGCACCCAGCTAATTGTTTATTCCAGGACTTAGTCAATAACTCTGGCTCATTTGGTTAAGCTAGTGTCCACATTTGCCATTCTTCATGACGTCTCTTTCGTAGTTGGTGCCTAGTTAATAATCTAAAAGCAGGGGTGGGGAACCTTCAGCGTCAAAGCTACATGTGGCCTTCTAAGGTCCTTGAGTGCAAGTTTCACAGAACAAATCCTTTTATGAAGGGATTTGTTCTGTGAAGTTTGGATTCAGTCAAAGGGCTGCACTTGAAGACCTAGAGGGCCACAGATTTCCCACCCTTGGCTGAGAGCAGTGCTATTAATAAGTCTTTGCCACTTGTATCTAGATACAGTGAGAACCCTAGACAAGGTTGTCGAGCCAAAGGCCAGGCATGAAGCAGCCTTTGGAGGAGTTTGTGATTCTCTCAGTCGGGTGTTCGGGCAGCAAGGTGATGCAGTAAATCGAGTGCCCATCCTGGAGTTAGAAAGACCTGAGTTCAGTCTGGTCTCAAGCTCTTGCTAGCTGTGTAAATCTGGGCAAGTCATTCCATCCTGTTTGCCTCAGTTTCCTCATCTATAAAATGATCTAGAGGAGGAAACAATTCTAATATCTTTGCCAAGAAAAGCCCAAATGGGGTCATGACCAAAAACCACTGAAGAGTAACGAAATCAGGCGTCAGATGTGGCCATCTATCTAGCTCAGCCCATGCCCCTGACCAAGAATTTCCCATACAGCATACCTGACAAATGGCCACCAGCCTTTGCTTTAGTCCATTAGTGAAGGGGCAATCACAGCCTCCCAAGAAAGGCTGTTATTTTAACTTTGAGAGATCTAATTGATAGGAAGCTTCACATCAAGCCTGAATCTGCTTCTTTTCAGTTTCTACCTCTTTTTTTCCTACCTCTCTTCTTTGGAACCAAGCAAAATGAGTGTAATTTTTTTTCCACTGAAAACCTTTCACATATTTGAAGACAACTCTCATCCTTCACTGTTGTGGTACCCCTGCCCTTTCTAAATAAAACCTTCAAGCCTTACCTTTAGTCTTCAAGTTAAAACTTCCCAGCCCCTTAAACCAGCGCGCTTATGGCATGACCTGGAGGACCCTAGCCATCTTGCTTGCCTCCTCTAGATAGGTGTTCTCCTCCATGCCCTTCTTAAAATGCAGTGCCTTAGATCGAAAACAGACAACCAGGTGCTCCCTGACCAGAGCAGAGAATGCTAGGGTGATAAGATCCAGTGGAGTAGTCATCTGGTCCAACTCTCTTAATTTATGGATAAGGCAGCTGAGGCTTGGGAGAAGTGAAATGATGTGCTAACATCAAATAGAAAGTGACAGCAAGGATTCAAACCTAGGTGCTGTAATCCACATTCAGCACCATCCATTGTTCATCCTTTTCTCTCTCTCTCTCTCTCTCTCTCTCTCTCTCTCTCTCTCTCTCTCTCTCTCTCTCTCTCCCTCTCCCTCTCCCTCTCCCTCTCCCTCTCCCTCTCCCTCTTCCTCTCTCTCCCCCTCTTCCTCTCTCTCCCTCCCTCCCTCCCCTCCTGTCTCCCTCTCCTCTTTTCTCCTCTCCTCCCCTCTCCCCCTCTCTCCTCCCCTCTCCTCTCCTCATTCTCTCCTCCCCTTCTGTCTCCTCCCCTCCCCTTTCCTCTTCTCTCCATAGTCTTTACGGAAACATGATTCCTCAGTGCTCTCATCCAATCCTTTGGGTTCATGTATCTCTGTGTAGGTGATTTTCAAATCTGTATATCCAGCCTCTCTTTGCTGAGATTGCTCCACTCCCATTCTGCCAACTGACTGCCAGACACTTCCTGGAAGTCCCATTGCTACCTCTAACTGTCCCTCTGCCTGCTAAAAACACCTCCTTTAATTAACATCTCTATTTCTGTCACCCTGGTTCGTAGCTTTGGAGTCATTTTTGATCTCTCTGTTCACTCATTTCCAGTTCAGCACCAAGGCCTGTTCATTCTGCCTCTCTGTGTCAGAAATGTTAAACATATGATCCATGGGCCAAATGTGGCACACAGCACTCTTGAGTACAGACCAAACCACATTAAAATGAAATTGGGGAATGTTTAACAAAATAACTAAAAACACAGTAAGGTGAAGATAATGTTACATTTTCAAACAAAATCAGTATGTGGTCTTCGGAGATCTTTATGTATGAATTAGTGACCTCCATTTCTTTTTGAGTTTGACACCACTGTTCCACATCATCCCCTTCTCTTCAGTCATATGACCACAAGCCTCTTCAAGGCTCTCATTACCTCTTTCTGTACCATTATAACAGCCTCTTACTTTGTCTCTCCGCCTATAGTCTCTTCTGTCAAATCCATCCTTCGCACAGCTGCCTCTCACTCCAGTCCATCTTCCACAGAACCACCAAAATAATTTTTCTGTAGATAATCTCTCTGCCCCCTCATATTCGCTCAAGGATCTCTTCACAACCTTTCCACCTTTGTGGTCATCTTTCACAGGCCTTTACTCCATGCATTCTCTAAACTATCCATAATGCCCTACAACTGTTACCCACATACAATGCTGTGACTCCCATCCCTTCCTTGCTTTTGCACTGGCATCTCCCATGCTTGGTAGGCATTTCCTCTTTACCTCAGGCTGTTAATCGTCAGTGAGATCCAGCTCAAGTGTGATCTTCTAAATGAAGCCTTTCCTGACTCCCCAAACTAGCTTGTGCTTACTTGGTATATATCTTATATATACACGTACATTTTCTGTGAACTTGGGTTTGTATATGCTTTGTAGGTGTTTTTTTCTCCTGTTTAAATGTAAGTTCCTTGAGGATAAAGGGCTACTCACTTTTATGTTTCTGTCCCTAGTGCTTATCACATTGCCTGGCGCATAAATACTTGTTTGAATAACATGAAGATAATTTTTTAAAACATAAAATGTACTGTGATGATAAATGTGAATGATATAAAATCTCCCATGAAACAGAAATGAATTATAGAATGCATTAAGAAACAAATGTTATCAATATGTTGCTTACAAGAAATACATCTAATGTAAACTATATTTAGCAAGGATTAAATTAGTCAATCTTAAATATTACATAACTGTAAGCTTTTTTAATGCAGTAAGAACAGTATAGAAAACAAGACTAGAATAATTGTTAGTTAACACAGCATACCAAACCATTTTGAAAGTTTTCATTCTGACCAAGTAGGCTTTATATTGGGCATGTAAAGTTGATTCATCATCAGAAAAATCAACCAGATGTCATAAAAATGTATGCAAAAAAAACCTGAGAGTCAGCATTTTCTTAGGAAGCCTTTGGTAAAACCCCAGATTAATTTGTAATAAAAACACTAAAAAATTAGGAATAGAGGGATTTCCTTTACTATAAAAAAAAATCTTAAATGAAATGCCAAAGTAATGTGGAGAAATATTAGAGGTAATCCTGCTTAAAACAGGTATAAAGTAAGGATGTCTACTTTCACTGCTTTTATTTTGCATGGTATATAGGGAATTTTAGCAATTTCAATATAATAGGGGAAAATTGTTAAGAGGATTGATTTCGGAAATAGATCAAAATATCATTTGCAGATAACAAGAGAACATATCTTCCAAATTAAGCTTCCCCAACTAAAAATGGGACAGATGACATGAGTTCAAGGTTAGTTCCCTAAAATATTTGCATGCTTATTTGCTAGCAATAAAGATGAAGAAAATGTCAAGTATCAGCATTTATTATATACCTCTCATTTCAGAATCATCTCAAATAAACATATATAGCCTGTTTTTTCTTTTCTTTTTTCTTTTTTTTTTTTGGCAAGGAAGGAGAGGATACACCTAAATTTCGTTAATGTAGGGGCACTCTTTAAAAAAGTGGATCCATGTTGAAATACATTGGCTTAAAGATTTGCCTGGGCATTGATGAGTTAAATAAGAAAGAAGCCACAGGCAGAGGCTGAGAGTTAGTATCCCTGACTCTGAAGAGTACCCTCGATCCACTGTCAGACACCACTTTTCTTGACCTATAAAAGGACAAGTAAAAAACTACCCAACGCATTTATATACATTCAGTAGTAACAATAACATAGGACACTTTAAAGTCCACAGAGCATTTCATATAATTTCATTTGAACCTCACAACAACCCTACAAGATCATTATTAAGGCTATCATTCCAATTTTTCATGAATTGGTTGGATTACTATAGTAAAAATAACAATGTTCCTCAAGTTAATTTACTTATATAATATAGTCGTAATCAAAATGCCAAGAGATTTCCTCATATGATGAAATTTTATATCGGAAACAAATGGGCAAGAGTATCAAGGGGGCGTACTAAGAAAAGAAAAAGCCAATGAAGATGCTCTTTTACTTCAGACTTTAAAACATATCACAAAAAGGAGTTATTCACCATAACTGTATAAAGCAGTTATTAAAACTGATCCACCAAACATCCAACCAGATGGACAGAAAATTAGTTTTTCATAAACCTATGGAAAATAAAAACCATAGAACTTATAACATATATACTTGGAAAATTTGGCAGGAAATAGAGTTGATCCACATCTCATAGCCTGTAAGTCAGTCAGTTCCAGATGGATGCTACATTTAAGCATAGCAGAAAATTGGGGTGGGGAGGAGAATGAATAATATATTTATCTCAATTATGAGGAGGTGTCTATTTCTATTAAACAAAATCAATTGGTAAGATAAGGAAATTGCTTTAATAATAAAAGAAAATTCTATACAGTAAGATAAAAGAAAAAATTGGAAAAAATATATGCACAAGACAACATAGTTGCATGGAGACCATGTGGCATAATTTGGGGCTCTGAATCAGGGAGATATGGTTTCAGATCTCCCTCTGCCCCTTACTGGGCAGGCAGTTCTCTGACTTCTGGTTTCCTCACCTGTAAAACAAGGGTGTTGGACTCCATCTCCTTTATGTCCCCACCCCAAGCTCTTTGTGAGCCTCTCTGTGCCCTGGGTGCCTCCTTGGTACCTCCTTATTAGCTCCTGTGTAGGCTGTGTCCTGTGTTGCTGTTCAGAGTGCCCATTTGGGGGAGCTTTCCATGCTGACAGAATCACAGATCCTTAGCACATTAAACATCTTTGTTATACAGATAGATTTCTGCAGAAGCCTATGTCTTTATAGTCACCCCATTGACTGGAAGATGTAGGGAAAACGAGATCTGACTGTGTTCATTGTCAGCTTTTTTTTTTTTAATTTTAAGTACTTGAAGCTCCAGAACAAAACAGACTTTCCACTGACAAGCTCTTTCCCTTGTGTTTGTCAAAGTCGTACAAGATTCCTTGAAAGATGTGATGACAGAGAAAACTTTGTCATCGAGGAAGGCATAAAACAGGGACTGAAGCTTCCCAAACAGTGTTTGTCCCCATCAGGAAGAATGCCCAGCCCTGAGCTCAAATTGAAGAGTGACTAATGTGGTCCCCAAGACCCACCTAGCATTTATATAACATGTTATACCTTTACCTGTTATATCGTATGATCCTCAAACAACCCTGAAAGGTAGATACTATTGTTATCCCCATTTTACAGATAAGGAAACTGAGGCGATGGTGAAGTGACTTGCCCAGTCTGAGGCTGGATTTGGACTCAAGTCTTCCTGACTCCAGACCTATCACTCTATACACTATGATACCACCTAGCTGCCCCACGTTATTGAGTATATATAGGATATACTCAATAAACGCTTTTTTTGGTCGAAAGAATTTGGCTCAATGTTCTGTGGTTTTTCCATAGAGAGGGGAAGCAATGTAGAAGAATGCCAGGATCACAGACTCAGAAATTTAGAACTGAGAGAATTTAGAAGTCAGCTAATCCAACTCCCTGGAAGTCAGAGGCAGAACTTGAACCCAGGTCCTCTGACTCCAGATCCTTCTCTTTCTCTCACTGTACTGTAGAGATCTTGTCTGGATAAGTCAACTCCTGACTTGGCTAATCCTGTAGCCCTAGCTGTTAAAACATTTTTGAGCATACACTTCCAATAGATGTGTGTATTTATAAATTATGTGCATGTGCTTCTATACTAATGTATTATATACATTAAAAGACATTCATGGCCCTCTCAGGGATAGAAGAAGAGAATTTGGAACTCAATTTTTTCTAAAAAATGGATATTAAAAATTGTTTTACATGTAATTGAGAAAAATAAAATAAGGGACATACACTAAACTAGGAATTTAAAAGATGAAAGGGCAAGATGAAATAAACGACATTTGACTTTGTGTTATTAGTGGTAAGAGTGATGCAAAAAACTTTTGCTTTCAGTGATATTATCATTGAATAGGCTTTATTATTTTTCCAGAAGACCTCATGTAGCTGGATACATCCTGGATGTAGATAATAATTGTTAGTAATTGTTGGATTCATTAGCTCATCAATAATTCACCAGTTAATTTGATCAATGTCACTTACTAAGCAGGTGAATTTTAAAGGTGCTTTTTATTGAAAGATAAACTATACAGCTAGGAATAAATGATTGGAAAATGGATCAGAAAGCATTCATTAAGCTCTCTTGCTATGTGCCAAGCCCTGTGCTAAGTGCAGAGAATAGAAGTAGCCAAAACGAAACAGAATGTGCTGGGAGAGTGGGGAGCTCCCACTCTAATGGAAGGAGACAACAGATAGAAGAGAGTGGTACAGCAGGGGAGATGGAAAGACCTCAGAACCCTGCAGGAACAACAGAAGGTCCAATGATGATGTCCAGGGATTTGCAGAGTTGTAGGACAGGTGGTGAGGTAAGGTCTGGATGAGTCCAGGACTCAGTGAGCACCACCTTTCATGGTGGGTCAGGTTCTCTTTGTGCAGAGATTGACTGTATATAAGGCCAGCATGAGCATAAATGGATCATCCCTGACTTCAGCGCAATAGAAAACTTTCCATCTCAATCCAACCCTTTTTCTTTATGCGGTTCTGTCTGTTGGACAGTATCGCAATTTAATCCATGTTTGGCTGTTGTGTTTTTGTGAGCGTATGAGAAGCAACAAGGAAGTCAGTTGGTCTGGATTGTAGAATGTAACAAGCACAGTAATGTGCAACCAAGCCAGAAATGGAGATGGAGAACAGTTTGTGAAGGGCTTGAAATGATAAACAGAAGTTTACGTTTGTTTCCAGAGTTAATAGGGAAACAACTGGAGTAGGGGGTGACATAGTCACACCTGTAGCTGTATGGAATAGGATTCGCAGTGGAGAGAGAGAGACCTGAGAGACAGAAAGAGCATTCAGGAGGCCACTGCAGTAGTCTGGTTGAGAAGTGATAACTGAGCTAGGGTGGTGGCTATGTCATTGGTAAGAAGGGGAATATCTTACAATATACCTATGTTGTTTCCTCCATCAAGATATAAACTCCTTTGGGTTGTGAGACTGGAAGGCATGGTCTTCATGTGGTAAGAACAAGGGATAACTAGCAGTAATGCTTTATTGATAATCACACTTAATGGGGCCATTTGGACAGAGAGAGATCTATGATCAGTTCACCACTCACTCTCACCTCATCCTGTATAATTCACACTGTCTGACCCAAGAGGAAAAGGGAGGGTAGGGCTCTTACCCTTTGGTCACTGCCCCACAGCTTTCTGAGGGGTGCCTGCCAAAGCTATGAGAATGGATACATGAGGGGATTGAAGGGAGAAACTCTTTTCCCAATAGTATTGGCACACCAGCTTGTCTCAATGCTTGGCCAACTCTTGGTTTGTAGCTGCCTTATGGGGTATTTATCCATTGCAGGCGAGGAAGGGTTAGGGACTTGCACGGTGGGAAAAGGTGATATGGGAAAGTATTGATCAATAATGAATGAAGGGTAGGTATGATTATATTGGACACAAGCCCAACAATTGACTCATGGGGAGAGTGGGATGCAACCCGTCTTCTCACCCTCTAATTAGTCAATCACATACTCCACGGGGTTATGCCATGTATCTCTGCTTTGGATGCTACTAGACTATAATATTCAGTTGAACGGTCACCCCTTTAGAGCTTGTTGATCAGTGCACTGGGTGAACGCTTGATGGATAATTAGCTGAGTCCAGAATTAACCAGGAGAAAGAGGAGTGGACTTACTTGCTTTCAATAAACTTGTCTCTGAATTACATCCTATTACATCTTTATCACACACATGTTGCCAGTACCTTAGTTTAGGCCCTGGTCGTCTTATTACAGTAGCCTCATGTCTCAAGTCTCTTCCTGCTCCAATCCATCCCATCCACAGCCATCGAAGTGTAGTCATACGGGTACGATCATGTCATTCCCTGTCTCACTAAACTCCAGTCATAGATCACTGATACCTCTGGCATTAAATATGAAGTTCTCTGACATTTAGAGCTCTTCTCAATCTTCCTATAATTTCCAGCATTATTACATATTATCATTCCTTTCCATCCCTCTCCTCTGTATCTTTTCCAACCTTTTTGCTATTATTCACCCTCATCATTCCCATCTCCCTTCACTCTGCCCATGTCCAGCATGCTCTCCCTTCTCTCTTGACCTCTGACTCTCTTCAAGACTCAGTTCAGGTGCCCCCTTCCGCCAGAGGTTATCTTTGGGCAGTTCAGTGGTGATGGTAATGCTGAGGGTGAACTAAAAGCAAAGCATAACACCAAACTAAAGTACACATAAACGTTCATGAAAACCTTTTGAAGTTTATTCCATGGTGCACACTCCCTAAGGGAAATAACATGAAAACTTGAAAGTTTTCCTGAGTGTCCTAGAAAATACCTTAGCGGTCCCAGTCCCAACACTAGCCTTAGGATAAGAGGATAAAATTGCTTCCATTCTCTTTCTCTCCTGCGTATTTGTTTTAAATAAACCTCAATTTTAGATAAGTATATTCATTTGTTAAAAGGAAGGAAAAGAGAAGAGCTATTGTTTATCTTTAAGCATGGAAAATTTGGAAAAATACCATTTTTTCAAGCCAAGGAAATTTTCATCCACTCTCAACTATGTGCACAAGAAACTTAAAATGTCTTCCTTGAAGATAACTCCTGTTTCCCTTTTAATTTTTCTCATGACCTGGATGTAAGTTGTGGGACGTCCATGTCCTGGTTTGCCCACTCTGTGGACTATGTTGCTTTCCACACTTCTTTACAACTTGGTCCCACTTAACTCAAATGAGATGGCTTCAAGAATGTAAAGGAGGGATTGTTCCTAAGGTACGCTTGTGTCTCTAACCCAGAGGCTGGAGCAATTTACTAAACCATTTCCCTTCCTTGAAGGTTCCTTCCCTACTGAAGGTTCCTTCTGTCCAGAGACTCTTTGTTTCAGCTATTAAAGAGGCCAAGGAAGTTGATATTGTTCAGGTACCTATGTGTACAAAGGTACCGCTCTTGCGCCAAATGTTTGTAGATACAATCATTAACTATTTTTAATTATTACAATGTTATATCATACATAATATATATTTATTATTATAATATATATTATAAAAATATTCTGTTTTTAATTATTTCAGCTGAAAACTGTTTTATGTATTCTGAGTCTCTTCATTGACCTTCATCAAGATCAGAAAATACTATTCCCAAATATGTATAAGAAAGCAGCTGGGGTGGCATCAGACCTAGCACAAAAACTCATTTTCCTGAGTTCAAATGTGGCTCTGTAATTCTGGGCAAGTCACTTAGCCCTGTCTGCCTCAGTTTCCTCACCTATAAAATGAACTGGAGAAGGAAATGGCAAACCCCTCCAGTATCTTTGCCATGAAAACCCCAGATGGGGTCACGAAGAGTCAGACACAACCAAAAACAGCTCAGCAGCAACATCAACGTAGAGAGACATGATTGAGAGGCATCAGGAACAGGCTGAAGCCACATGAAGAGGGTTCTGCCACATGAGCAGTCGTGGTCCTTGTACAGGTGGAGTCTGCTCAGAGTATGTAGGTAGGGCTTGGATTCCACACCAGAGAGGAAGCCCTTGCCCACTGCCACACACAAGAAAGAAAGCAAACAACTAGGTGATCATTTTCTGCTTTCTAGATGTAAAGAGAATTTCCAAACTGACATGCTCTGTGAGAGGAGAGGATAAAGAAGGCTGAGGCAATGATTTTTCTGGGCTGGCTATTTTTGGAAAGAAACTAAGTGAGCGTCATACTTGAGATGGGAACACCCTTCTGTTCTCTGTGGATTGCTTAAAAAAAACCCAGCAGCTCAAAATGAGAGTACTGTGTTCATTTGAAAACATGAAATCATGACCCGTTATTGGATGACTCTAATGGAATGTGAGGTGTCCATTCAAAAACATGAATGGATCCTAGTGGAGAAAGGACGCTGTTACAGTCTGAGAATATTCCTTTAAATAAATGCACAACCACCCCTGGGCCCTGGTCTTTCCCTCTAGCAGATGTTCTGTGAGGTAGACTGTGTTCCACAATAGTGATCTGTGCTGCCTTCTTTTAATTTCTCAGGTGAAGCAATTTTGTCCAAAAATAGAATTTGACCCCTGCAGGTTTTCCAAAGCAACATAGGATCCCAGTATAGGTTTGTGGTAGATCGTAATTTCATTTGAGCCTCACAACCCTGGCCTGGTGAAATAGATTACTGGACCTGGAGTCCAGAAGACCTGGATGCAAACCTAGCAGTTACTTGCTAGCTCAGTGACCATGGAATGGATGTTTACTTCACCTCCCTGAGCCTCAGTTTCCTTATCAGTAAAGTGTGGGATAATAGTACCTCAGTACCTAATTCACAGAGTTATCGTGAGGCTGATAGATGTTAAGCACTATGAAATCTTTAAAACACTACATGAATAGCAGCTATTTTTTTTTTCAAAATCATCACAATCATTTGCCAAGGGGAGAAGGAGACTAGCACAATGCTAGCGCTACGTGGCTCCAAGACACTGTCCTTTCCTTTTCCAGAGTGCAGCAGCCACATACATAAATGGGACACCCCCAATCAACTGTTTCCTTCCTTGTGCGCAAATTGAAAACGACTAACCTTGCCATATTTAGTGCACTGCTAACAGCCGCCTGCCTCCAAGGGGTAATCATGCAGGCATAAATTCGGAAAGTTGCTAAGCTATGAGCAGTCTTATAAGCATTAAAAGTGTCCTCTTTGCCAGAAAGGTCATTCATAACTTGGCTACGTCGCTGATGTACAGTCAGTGATATTGATTGATTAATGTATAAAAAGCACCAAATCCATTTGCTTCTATGAAAGAGAATAAAGTGCGGTCTCTCTTTATTTTCACCTCATCCTTTTGTTTGAAGGACATTTCCCCCCCTCTTTTTACTTTGCCGGCTAGGTTTAAGGGGGTTACAAAAAGCCAGTTTCTGCCAAGTAATGCGTTCACAAAGGGAACATTGATTCACATCAGTGTCGCTTGAATTACCCTTAAAGGTTTGCCAAGGAGTTGTTCTTATATTAACCTTCTGTTCATCAAAGAAGAAATAAATAAAGAAATCATAAAGTCAGCTTCATCACTTTGAGTTGGGAAGTTCATCTCCAACCCTCTCTGCTGCTAATTGTGGTGAGAGGCGTTGGGGAGGTTGATTCCTACCTTTTTGGGACCTGGGAGTGTTGGGGGACCGAAGAAGAGGGCTTTCCTCCCTTCCCCCCCACACTCCTCATTCGCCTGTGCACCATTTCCCAGAACAGAATGGAGAATTTACTTCCAGTGCAGAGATTAGTTCTGATTGGCTGCCCTTCCTTTCAGACCCACTCGCTGCTTTCCCATCTCCTAGCACTTTGAGACATTTCACACAATCAAGTGGTGGAAATAGGGAGAAAAACCCTCTTTTGTCTAAATAGGGAAGGGTTCCAGGGAACTTTGTTTTGATATTGGGTCTGAGGATTAGTTTCACAATTCATACAAATTCACCCCTAAATTTCCTTAGAAGCACAGCAAGAGGATAGTCTGGAATATACTGTTTTTATTTCAAATGAGCTAAGGCTGTACATTTTCAAAGTGCAAGTTAAATTCTTTGTTGAGTATTCTTTCATTATCCTAGTAGTCTGAAAGCATTCCTGACTGTCTGAGAATTTTTTTTTAAATCAGAATATTGTCGATTCACTATGAAGTCTAAAAGCTCTTTGAGCAAGTATCATTTAACCTGATGAGCCTCAGGTAGTATATTCTGTGAATGGGTAGGCATTAATATCTTGCTTTGGAGTGAAATGAGTATTACCAAGTTTTTTCTTGGTGTCTTTATCATCCGTGGGAGCTCTGGTTTCATACACAGAGCTAAACACCTAGAAGGCCCTCCCAGTAAATGCTCATTGGGCTTCTTGAATTTCTCTTCAGATTTTCGGAAGGCTATTTTTCAGGACTGCTAAGTACAGTTTAATAACTGGTTGAATTTCAGCACTGGACATCACTGTATCTTGGCAATCAGTTGCCAAGCTGCCCCAGTCTGGTTCTGGAATCATACCCTGAATTATACCTGTGTGTGGAGTCCATACAGGTGTGACCTGAACATGGCAGCTTGGAGTTTATATTGAGTTTCCATCCTTGCCAGTGATGTCTTTATTTTAAACTGCATACTGTGATAAGTGCCATGAAATTAAAAAAAGACATGCTCTCAGAGCTTGTTCCATAGGCCAACGCAACTACCATCCCCTTTTAGCACTTCTCAAACTCCACAGTGAGTCAGAATGACAAACTGGAGGTTGTCCAGTCAGCTATGGGCAGTTGAATGTAGATACTTTACTCTTCTGGTTAATGTAGGGGGTAGTAGTGGAGGTGGAGGGACTGTATCAATTTAAAATCATATCTATTTACAGCCTTAGGTTGTTGATGGTGAGCTAGGCACCATGCTGGGAGAGTATCACATACTAATGAAGAGTTAGATGAGTGTATCTTAGCAGGAATCTAGCTTCCAGGGCCCAGATGTACCATTTCTCTACCCTTTGCAATAGTCCCTGTTTTTATTGCTCTCGTACTGCAGGGTAAAAACTTTGATTTTCCAGTTTCCAGTATAGTGCTTAGGAAGGGGTATGTCCCCTGAGAGTCTCAGTTTGAGAGCTCCCTCCCATTTGGAAGAGACTTTGCAGTAAGCTGTCTGCACCTGGCCAGTGATTTGATGGAGCATCTCTTCAGCAAGAGCATCTAAAGGCCCCCAGGTTTTGCATGTCACTTTGAATAATCCTTGCTGTTCAGCCATGAGTAGTGCAGTGTTACTAATGGTTTATGGCTTGACCACAATGTGGGTGCCTTACATCAGTATCAATGGCTTTCCCTTAGTCCTAGAACATGGTAACCGAACCGCAGACAGCTGCAGTTTCCAGCTTTTACAGCTTGCTTTACTCGGATTTCTCCCCTTTCTAGCAACCTAGGCTACGAATGTCCAATGTTGAGCTCCCCTCAGGACACTGATGAAGACTGCAGAGACAACCAAACTAACTTGATTTCATTGTTTAATTAAGATGTCTTTCTAATTACATCTTAAACATGACAGTTTTTTGTTAGCGAAGTCAACCACAGGTTCAGTGTTTTCACATATGATGCTGCCTTTGTATTTACCTGACTTCAAAATTGACATTTTTTTTTATTCCCAAAGTTGTGAAAAAGTGAACAGGGGACGTGGTTGCTGGGCCTTGATGTTTAACAGTTTCTTTACATTTGTCTTTAGTAGGCTGCTACCCAGGATTGGGGTGGCTGGGATTGATGCCTCTGATTTCACATTCCAATGAATAGAATTTGTAACCTCCTCCACCTACAGAAGTGTCAGAAGAGCTGAAGATGAGCCTTAGCTTCTCCATCACAAATTGTATTTTCCATCGTTTGGGCAGAAATTGAAATGGAAATATTTCCATGTTGCTGGGTTTTTGTTTTTGTTTTAATAGGGGAAGCCTTTACTTAGTTTCAGTGTGATTCTCAAAACCTTTTCTCCCTTCCTCACTCCCCCCACCCTGTGAGATGATAAAGAACAGATCAGAAGACAGAACAAGTGAATGCACAGAGACTGAATCCATTTTCTCTTCTCCATCTCTGCAGAATAAATTAGAATTTGCCTGATTTAATAAAATGGCTTCATCTCTCTGCCATCTTTTTTTATCTCTGGAGTGTTCCTTCCCTACCCCCACATACTGTAATAGATCTCAGCCTCATATCTCGTTATTACCTGCTAGTCATTTTCACGTGTAATACACTCTTCTGCATACACATTCTCTCATACACGAACATATACAACCAAAGGTGGGGGATCCTGATGACTGAAGGTGTAGGAAATTTGTCACTGGATCTCATTTTCTTCATTGTCAAATGTGATGGTTATAATTGATGTGGAGGTTGGTGCAATTTACCATCCATCTGCCATTAGCCCGACCTCCTGGAGTTGATGTGACCACAATGTAGAATATATTTTGGAGGGGAAGGGGGGAGAGGTTAGAGATGGGGAATTTACAACATAAATCTACTTTCTCCCCTGTTCCCCACCCCCCCCAGCTCCTTCTATAAATATATTTGTCTCGGTGTGCAATGGAATACTGTCATCTCCCCTTTTTGCTCCATGGATGTCTTATGGATGATGGGAGTTTATTGTTTGAATTTGGGATGGTTTTACTGTTTGAACCTTTTTTTCCTCTTAAATCTGATGTTTTAATTTCTATTTCCTGGGTTGATTTTTTTTTTCCTTTCCGTTCTGACACTAATTATGCCAGCCGCGTTGGGAGTGCTCACTGCTGAGAGGTACCCAGCTAAGTGTTAAGAAGGGTTTTAAAAACAGACTGAACTCTTTCTTAATGAGGCTCAATCGGGCTCTCCTCCGGGTGGTTTTGTTTTGCTGATCTGTCAGTTTTTCAAGGATTTAATTGCACTTTTTTCGTATTAGTCTTTGAAATTGGGCTATACAGCTTGCTGTAAAATACATTTTTTTAAGATGAGCAAAAAGTTACTGGCTTTTATTTTCCTCTTTGTATTTTTTTTTTATTTTATTTTTAGCTTTCCAAGATTATCCTCTGCTACTGGCTCTTGGGATCTGATGGTAGTAAAGAGCGTAGTTGATGATAGGGACCCCAATTGAAGTGGCAAGACCAGCCAGCCTGCGTGAAAGGGTCCAAGAATTCCAGGCCACAGGAGCCCTTTCCCTTTTTTCTTAAGTCATTCTATTGGTGGTGCTCACATGAGAAATTGTAAGGAAGCTTAAAGTTTCCTCCTGGATGTCAACTTTTGGAAAGAAGTAGTGGGAGACTTCAGGCCATCATTAGCCTCTCCTGAGTTGTAGAAGTGACAGATATCTCCAAACAGTGCCAGACCAGTTTATCCCAGTGTCTCTGAGTCTTAGAACATTCAAGGTAACAGAAGACAGTCTGAAAGACAAAAGGCCGAAGTTGTCAAGCTGGGCGGGGGAGGGGCTGAGGAAAGAGAGTATATCTTTTATGCTATTATCTTTATGGCATAGAAAAACATGCTTGAAGCAATCAGCATGAAATTCTTAATTGCTTTGCTTACTTCTGCTCCCCTCTTGGGACAGATTGTGCAAATGCTGGAGCTGCCAGGACCCTCATGTTAGCACACTGTCCCTGCTGCATACACTATTTTTAACTAGTGCTTTGTTTTGCAAAGATGCATAAAGCTTTTTTTTTCTCTCCCCCCCCCCAATTTTTTTCCATGGATGCTAATAAACAGCAGAGGCAATCAGGAGCTGTACTGGTCACTGACAGCACATTATTAGGCTTACAAAGCACGTTTTCTTCTCCCCTTGTTTTTCCATTTTCTTTTCTTTTGGTGCCTCCATTTCCCCACCTTCAGTCTGAGTTTTGTTCTTTTGGCTTTTGAATTTGTCCCCAGAAAGAATCAGCCTAGCTCCACTAGCTCGGGGACCTCCAGAGCCCTTTGCTCAGATGCTCATCTCACTCACTGAGATTTCTACTCCCCTCTCCAGAGGATATAAAATCCAAGAACCAGATCTCAGAGATTTCAAAATAAAATAAAAGTAAACTCTGCTTAAAAAACACTTTAGCAGGAAAGCCAGGCTAATTGTAAATCAATGAGTCTTAAAATGCAGCATTGATCTCCAGTTAGAAGTTTGAAGGGAAGAGCAGTAATTACTGCACCAGAAGGTAGTTTTTCCTCTTAGTAAGTTCTGGGCAGAAAGAAGGCTCATTAGGGCAGCACTTTGGAATCTGAGTAATTAGTTTAAAAAGTACTTTTGTGGTGTTATTCCCTTGGCTAGAAATTATTGGAGTCTTCCCAGATTTATAGCTGAACTCTGATAAGATTTGATTTATTATTGTGTTTGGTGCAAAAGAGCCTTGATATATAATCACCTGGGTGAAGATTCAGAGGAGCGTGGATTAGTCACTAGAACTCAGAAATACAACTTTTAGAGTAGATGGGATTTGGTTTTCTTCAAGGTTCTAGCTCATAGACTCCATGGCAGATAGTCTAACCAGCCTGATACAACACTACTGAAACCCTGGCGATGGAAATCTTGAGGGCATCATTACAGTGTGGCACTGGGCCAATGGGTAGGTAGCCAAGCACTCCTTTTTGACTTGGAGAGGAAGGTGCTAGACCCTTGTGTGTTGTGGTGAAATCACACTGAGGCTTTTTATCCATAGAGATTTAAGAAATAAAGATGACAGTTACAGTCTCAAGAGACTATGACATTCTTTCTTCAAGTTATGTTTGTTTGCCTTTAAGAATACCAAGTTGTTCCTGAAAATTTTTCAGGACAATGCCTGTTCTTAAGAGTGGGGCTTTATCTGACAAACGTCCTGAACTTGCTCCACCATTCTTATCATTCACTATAGAGACTATAGCCCAGACAGACAGCTATATTTTCGACCTTGGTTATCGGATGAAGAAGCATGTGTGAAGTCTTATCAGAGTGACATCACCCTTTTCTAGGAGCTAGGACCCCTTTCCTCACTCTTTGCTCCCACTGGCACAGAAGATGAACCACTTGATAGAGCAGATAAAAGTCTCTTATAAAAATGATTTTACTCAATATAATGATCTGGAACACTGAGGAAGTCTTCTCATAACTAAGTCAGTTGTGTGATGTTGAGCCAGTCACCAAATAACCTCTGTCTTTAGCCCTGGAAAGAGGAGGTTGCATTAGGTGATCTTTGAAGGCTCTCAGTCCCTCTGATTTGTCAACTTATTCTTTCATGACAGTG
>JAJHZJ010000527.1:6690431-6810431 GCA_023548195.1 Bettongia penicillata ogilbyi | reverse complement strand
CTAATTTTGAAAGAACTATTTTCTTCAGTGAGCTTTTTGAACCTCCTTTTCCATTTGGCTAATTTTGCTTTTGAAAGCATTCTTCTCCTCATTGGCTTTTTGAACCTCTTTTGCCAGTTGAGTGAGCCTATTTTTCAAGGTGTTATTTTCTTCAGCGTTTTTTTGGGTCTCCTTTAGCAAGGTGTTGACCTACTTTTCATGCTTTTCTTGTGTCTCTCTCATTTTTCTTCCCAGTTTTTCCTCCACCTGTCTAACTTGATTTTCAAAATCCTTTTTGAGCTCTTCCATGGCCTGAGCCACATTGAATATTTATTTGGGATGTTTGGGATACAGAAGCCTTGGCTTCTATGTCTTTCCCTGATGGTAAGCATTGTTCTTCCTCATCAGAAATGAAAGGTGGGAACATCTGTTCCCCAAGAAAGTAACCAACCTTCTATGGTCTTATTTTTTTTCCCTTTTCTGGACATTTTCCCAGCCAGACTTCTGAGATTCCTCTCCACCCCTGCCTTGCCTCCAGATCCGCCCAGCTAGTGCTTGGGGTCTGAGATTCAAATGCTGCTTCCCAGCCTCAGGGCTTTCTGCAGGGGCGTGGCTGCTATTCAGTGTGAGATTAAATTCAGGTGCTCAGATGGGGGCAGGGCTGCTATTCAGTGTGAGATTAAGATCTAGTGCTCAGATTGGGGCAGGGCCACCACTAGGGGCTCAGTTCCCTCAGGGAGTTTATGGGGAGAACTTCAACAATGGATCCGAGCTCCTGTTTGCTTTGGGAGCCCCTTTCCACTGCTGCCTCTGCTGCTGCCTCCACTGCTGCATCCCGAGGAGGGCTGAGTTATGGAGACACCCCGCTCACCACGCAGCCAGCCAAAAAGGCTCTCTCACTGACTTTTGGCATCTGTGGGTGGAGGGACCTGTGAGGCTGCTGGAGATTCCGTCCCTGAAGCCTGCTCGGTTCTGACCCTCTCAGCACGTCCAAGGCAGGCCTGGGCTCTGCTCCAGGTCCGGTGCATGACAGACCTTTGGTGTTGGTTTTTCAGGGCTCTCTGGAACAGAAATCTCCTCCACTCTGTTGTTGTGTGGCTTCCACTGCCCCAGAATTTGTTGGGAGTTCTTCTTTACAGATTTTATGGGCTGTGGGTTAGGAGCTAGCATATGTGAATCTTTCTACTCTGCCATCTTGGCTCCTCCGCCTCCCAGAACTTTCTTAAACCACTCTCATTTCTATTTGATTTTAAAAAATCCTTTTTGACCCCTTCCAGCTCTTTTGGGATCTATGAGCAATTCACATTTTTCTTTGAAGCTTTGCAAGTAGCTGTTTTGATTTCATTGTCTTCTAAGTTTGCGTCTTGCTCTTCCCTGTCATCATAGTAACTTTCTACAGTCAGGTTCTCTTTTTTTTTTTTCTAGCCCATTTCTTGATGTTTAACTTTATGTTGAAGTTGGGCTCTGTTTCCAGGGTGGAGGGTGCAGTGTCCCAGGTTTGAGGGTTTTTTGTGTTGCTGTTTTCAGGAATTGTCCTGTGGGTTTGTAAGTTTTCAGTTCTTCCAGGATGTTTGATCTAAGGAGAGGTGTGGGCACTGCTTTTCTGGTCCGTGAGAGACCACAGGCATTCTTCTGTGAACTGTGATCAGGGCCTCTACTCTCATTCCTCATGACCCTGGAAATGTGACTTGGTGCCCCTTTAACCACAAGTGCCAACGTGCTAGTGCTCCTCATCATCCTGGGATGCAGCTCGGAAATGTATATGAATGTGAACAGTGCAGCAGAGTGAGGCACCCAGTGCCAGGAGAGTGCTCCCTGTCATCTCCTTTTAGCCAATTGTCTGATCCCCTCACCATCTGTGGGCCGAGAGCTTCTCTGGGGCCTGCTGTTCTGTGTGTGCTTCAGGCCTGACTCACCCTGGTGAGAAAGAACTTTCCTGAGGACTTCTTCAGTTGTCTTGGGCTGCTTTCTGTTGGTTCTGCTGTCCAGCATTCTGTTTGAGGTGTTATTTTATAGCTTTTACTGCCCCATCTTGACTCTGCCCCCTTCTTTATCTAAGATAGGGTTATTTAAGTAGTCTGTTATGGAGAAATGAGTATACCTTTGTGTACCTGGGCTACAACTCACTTTGGTCTTTAAAAAAAATTATTTAATATTTTATTTTTTCCCAGTTATAGTTTTTTGGGTGTTTTTTGAGTTCCAAATTCTCTCCCTGCTTCCCTTTCTTCCCCACTCATACAACTCACTTTGAAAGAGGCCTATTAGTAATTCAATTACGAAGTTCTGATAGCAAAATTTAACTGAACATGGCACTCTTTAGAAAGTACTTTAATTATTTGTCTTGCTTGAAAAGTAGAACTGAAGCCTCTTTGGGCTATTTCTTCTCTTGCTTATCTGATATCAAAGTCCACAATCTTAATGGCTTTGAACCAGGGAATCTTGACCTAGGATCCATGAACTTGTTAATCTTTTAGTAAGTGTAGATCAGTATAATTGGTTTCCTTTATACTCCTCTGTGTTTTATTTTATGCGTTTCAAAACATTATTCTACCCTTTGACCCAGTAATATCACTGCTCGGATTGTATCCCCAAGAGATCAAAAAAATGGGAAAGGGTCCCACATGTGCAAAAATATTTATAGCAGCACTCTTTGTGGTAGCCAAGAACTGGATATCAAGGGGATGCCCATCAATTGGGGAATGGCTGAATAAATTATGTATATGAATGTAATGGAGTACTATTGCGCCATATAAGAAATGATAAACACGAAGACTTCAGGGAGGCCTGGAAGGACTTATATGACCTGATGCTGAGCGAAAGGAGCAAAACCAGGAGAACCTTGTGCACAGCAGCGACCACAGTGTGCGAGAGTTTTTTCTGGTAGACTTGGAACTTCATAATAACGCAAGAACTTACTAAAAAAAAAAAAAATCCCAGTGTCGTTCTTCTAAGGCAAAATGCCTTCCACACTCAGAGAAAGAAATATGCAAGTCATTCGCAAAATGTAGCAGATCATGTTTGTGTGTGGGGGGTGTTTCAGTGTATTACGTTTTGATTTGTTATATGATTTCTTCCATTTATTTTAGTTCGACTACATAACATGAGTATAGTGAAAATGTACTCAATAGGAAAGTATATGTAGAACCTATACAGAATTGTATGCTGTCGCGGGGAGGGAGGGAGGTAGTGGAGGAAAGGTGGGGGCGCTGCTGGGGGCGGGGATAAAATCTTAATTTTAAGTAAGTGATTGTAGAACACCAAAAAATAAATAATAATAATAATAATAAAAGAAATTCACAGTAAAGAAAGCCCAATAAATAAATAAATAAAATATATTTAAAAAATAAAATAAAAACCTTATTCTGAGAAAGGGACCATCAGCTTCTCCAAACTGTCAGAGGGGACCATGATGGACAAAAAAGGTTAAACTCTTATTTTTGTTATTTTCCTGAATTTAAGCAAGCCCAAATGGAGAAAAAGAAAAAATAGTTCTAATCACTATAAGCCAACTGATAGGCTAAGTTGATAGCATCTGGGACAGTGCCTGCCAGCCATCTAATTCTGGGTCTTGAGAGGACTATTAGGTGGTAGTGATGGGGTGAACTATTTTTACTGTACCTAGCATTAAGATAGTAAAAACTGATAATTTTCACCATGTTGCCTGCACTTCAGCCATCATCCTGATATCTTTCTCTTTTCCCCTTCCCCTCTGACCCCGTGCTCTTTCACTTTATCATGTCCAAAACCACTCCTCTTTGAATTTCCTGGCCATCTTATCACCAGGCTACCTTCGGTCTGGCCTTCATCCTCTTTTGTACCTCTCTCATAGCAACCGTAGTCCACCACCAAGTTTGATAGGTCATTTTGGATCTTATTTTGCTGGGAGCCTACCACTTCCTAGGCATTTCCTTACCATTCCTTGTTCATATTCTCCTTCCACCTCAGCAGCCCTTTGTGTGTTTTTTTCCCCTAGTAGAATGTAAGCTTCTTGAGGTCAGGGACAGACTCTCTTGTTTATAACTGTTAATCCTGTGTTTGAAAAACAGCAGACACTTAATACAGTTATTGCTTTCTATATGTCTTTACAAGAAGTACTCTCTAAAAGAAGCAGTGTTCAAGGATAAACAGCTTGGTTTAGTAGGTTTGACTTTCTTCAGAAACTGAGAGGAAGAATCGCAAGGACTAACCAGTACAACTTTATACATTTCACAGTTTTGCTAGCAAAAGCGTGTATAGGAATTTGTCATTTTCAAGCTGGCAGTGTAAATTATTCTTTGTTAATCTGCATCACCTAAAATAACGGACTTTTTCTTGTTGCATGTTGAAGAGAAGACAACTCTGTCTGCATTCCTTTATCAGAAACTTCTTTTAATTTTTAAAAATGTATTTACTTTTAGTTTACAACATTCAGTTCCACAGTCTTTTGAGTTCCAAGTTTTCTCCCCAAGATGGCATGTGATCCAATATAGGCTTTACATATCCATTCACATTAAACATTTTCTTATTACTCATGTTGCAAAGAAGAATTAGAACCAATGGAATGAACTATGGGAAAAAAGAAGCAAAGCAAAAAAGAGAGAGAGAAAATAGTGTGCTTTGATCTGCATTCACATTCCATAATTCTATATCTGGATGTGGATAGCATTTTCCATCATGAGTCTTTTGGAATTATCTTAGAACTTTGCATTGCTGCGCGGAACCAAGTCTATCAAAGTCAGTCACTGCACAAATATGGCTGTATCTGAAACACCTGTTTTTGAACAGATTCTTTATAACAAGTCAGTAAGTATTTATTAAGTACCTACTATGTGCTAAGCAGGAGGGATACAAAGCAAGGCAAAAACAGTACCTGCACTTGAGGAGTTTACAATCTAATGGGGATTGTGATTGAAAATTTCTTTCCATTCAGATTTTTGGCCCTCAAGTAGGAGATAATTTTTTTCTCCAGTGTAAATTTGTTTACTTAAATTCTTTCCTTATATCTTAAATAAATTATTATTTATTTAAACATAGTTAACCCACAGCAAAACATTAGGTACATTTGATCGTCTCTTCTCAATAGGGACATCTTAATTTTTTGTAGTGTAATGTAATTCTAGGTGGTGCGGTGGATAGAATGCTGGGCCTGAAGTCAGAAAAAGCTGAGTTCGAATCTGGCCTCAGACACTAGCTGTGTGGCCCTGTGCAAGTCAGTTAATATTATTTATCTCAATTTCTGTAAAGTGAGCTAGAGAAGGAAATAGCAAACCACTCTATCTTTGCCAAGATAACTTCAAATAAGGTCACAAAGAATTGGACACAACTGAAATGACTGACGAACAACAAAAATATGTTACCCAGTTTGACCAAAGACCTCATGTTCTGTTATGTCATGTAGGTAATTTCAGACAAATACTTTTTTAAAAATTATGCCTGTTATATGAAAGACAGTGTGTTAGATTTTAGGATATAATGACAAAAGCAAAACTTCCTGCCTTGCTCAAAGCTACTTACGTTGTTCTGAGGGTTAGAAGTTGGGGAAAGAAAAGCTGGTATGTAGATAAGAAAAGGCAAAGTTTATACAAAATAATAGATGATTATTTCAAGAGAGAGAAAGTAAGAAAGTAGTAGCTAGATGATCTTAAAAGTCTCTTTCAGCTCTAGAATGCTGTGATTCCATCTTTAGAAGCCATTTTACTTTCCATTTTTTTTCTCAGAGGAGTCAAACTGTAAGTAGGGACACTAATTAGGAAGCTATTTCAGTAATCCAGGCAAGAGGTGAAGAGGGTCTGAAATCATGTGACTAATCAAGTCACTGGGCCTATATGGATAGCATCCAATGGTACCCAAAGAACCATGACTAAATCAAAGCCTGATTGTCATATTTTAAGAAATCATAAATGAAAACTGCTGATTTAATAGAACCAGAAAGAAAAATGAAAATAGGGAAGAATTCATTAATCACTTCCTGGAAGAAACCTCAAAATCAAAACTTCCACTAATGTCATAACCAAAATCCAGAGCTTTCTAGTCAAAGAAAAAAATACAACAAAAGATCCAAAAAAAAGAGTAGAAAAAACAAGGAATCACAGCCAGGATCACATAAGACTTGGCTACTGCTACTATAAAGGGAAAAAAAAACTTTGGAGCATGATAATCCTAACGACTTATTGCAACAAAAGAAACTTATCCCACAATTCTGAGTATAATTTTATTGGGGGGGGAATGAGCCTTTTAATGGAATAGAGGACTTTCAAACATTCTTGATGAAAAAGCTAGAGCTGAATAGAAACTTTGAAATGCGAAACAAGAATCAATAGATACTTAGACAGGTAATGAACTAGACAGGTAAAATAGCCTAGACAGAGCAATGGGAAGGAGTTAAATGACAACAGTACTTACATTCTAATAAGAGGAGAAGAAACAAGGGGCTCTTCAAAATCTTCATGTCTTCAAGAGTTACAAAGGGAATTAAATATGAGAAACAGAGGACCCAGGGGCGGTTTTGTTCTATGTTGATGACTTATAGTAGGAAAAAAAAGGAGAAAGAAGAAATGGAGAAGGGATTGTAAGTAAATATTTCTTATAATTGGGGTGCGTGAGATTAGCATATAAACATGGAGGACAGGGAAGGGAGGGTAATGCACCACAAATCTCATTCTTCTCTAAACTGGGCAAAGAATGGTGGAACATGTACACTTGTACTTGTACAAATAATTTGTGATGGTAATGTTAAGCTCAACAAAGACTAATGCAAGGATGGGGAAAGGGTTGAGAGGAGTTTTAAGAGGGTGAAAATAGTCAAAAGCAAAGCAAACATTAGCTTTAGGGAGTTAAAAGGAGAAAAAGAAATTAATATGAATCAGTGGTAGGGTTTAGACTAGGGATTGGAGTGCAAGCAGGTGGCTTCAGTTACAGATCACTGTTGTTTATTATATTCTTTCATCACCTTGTTCCAATATTCTAATATGTGGTAGGGAGGGACAAAGAAAGGAAAGAAATAGAAGACAGAATGGAAGGAAATGACCAATTAACATTTAAGTATTGATGTTAATAGAGGAATTATCTCATGAAATGGAAAAGAATAACAAAATACATTAAAAAGCAGAATCTAATAATAATTTGTTTACAAAAAAACACTTGAAACATAAGGATTGGCACACTGTTAAAATGAAAGGCTGGAAAACATGTTATGTTTTATGTGTCCTAAAGCATCATTATGATTGTTCAGAAATTAGAATTGTACACTTTTGTAACTACAAGGAATTGTAAGATCCAAGCCTTTCATTTTATAAACAAAGTAAGTGAGGTTTAGAGAGGTTAAGGGCCTGGTTTGAGGGCATACGGAGAATTCCTGTCAAAGCTTAGAGTAGAATTCAGTGTCTGACTCAGTCCAGTTTGATGAATTAGCAGATTTTGTACAGAAGACCCCTTTATGTAAGTATAGCACCAGATAACTGTGACTTGCTCTTACTTCCTCAGCCTTTCACTCTTAGGTGGAATGAGATTTAATGGAGTAGGTAACTGGCATCGTGAATAGAATGCTAGACTCAGTCAGGAAGAGCTGAGTTCAAATTCTGCCTCCCATGCTTATTAGTGTTTGACACTGGGTACGTCACCTTCTCTCCTCAGTTTCCTTATCTGTAAATAGGAAGAATGATAACGCCCATCTCATAGGTTTGTTATGAGAATTAAAGGAGATAACAAACGTAAAACATTTTGTCAGCCTTGAAGTGATATCTCTTTTTATTATTCTTTTGGTTGTCATTACAAGGAAATTACCCTGTTGTAAAGTCAGAAAGCAAGGGCAAGGTCTAGATTTAAAAAAAACCTGGGAAAGATTGTTTTTAAAAAGACTGTTCTTGGTGCTTTCTAATTTTATCAGTTTGCCTTAAGAAACTGAAATTTTTTTTTAAAGTTTAAGTAATGTCCAGCTTTTAAAATTTTTAGTTTGCTAATCCCATTATTTCCATAGAAGTTACATTAGCAGCTCCTGTTTGCTACTTTTGGATGAGTTCCTAGTCAGTTTTCTTTGAGAATCAGGGAGCAGGTAGGACAGGTTAGTTGCCTCGATGTAAAAGACAGATGAGAAGAGATGACTTCTTCCTTCTCTCATAGGGATCTTTATTTCTTAGGAGCCTATTAACTCTAACTATATACTTCACTGAAATATTTAAAACTTTTTTTTTTTTAATTTTAGGTACCTAACAGAATAGGTACTGGTAACACCACATGCAGGGCTCAACTTCTCTAGCTGTGTGCAAATAGACTGTAAGACATGTATGTTGTGGAGAATTCCCCCATAAACTAATCCAGCTCTTGACTTCTGACAACAGCTGATTTCATTTCAGCCTATGTTTGATGGTGCCAACAGCAACAGTAATGGAAAAAGCAGGAGACTCCTCCCTTCCCTCTTGTCCTTAATCCAAGAGATAGCAGTTTTACTCCAGATAATAGAGCCGAGTAGAATTATGGACAATAACACTAGATCCCTACCTCCCTCCATTTGACAAGATTGGAATAATTTGCCTTGTTTAGTCACTAAAACAAGACCATCCTTGTCCATATCCTGGCGGTCTGGCGGAATTGTGATCTTGAGCTTCAAATAACTAGTGTGATCTTTGATCCAAACCAACCAATTACCTGTGCCCTTATTTCAGAAATACAATCAGATCACTGCCTTTTGGTGACTCACCTCAAATTACCTGTTCCCTCCCTGCCAGTAATGACTAGGTCACTCTGTACTTTCCCTTTGTCACCAGTATTTAAAGAGGAATATAGGATGTCTGGAGCAATATACTTTTAGGAGCTGTATTTAGAAGGAGTCCATTTTCATAGCAATTTAATTGATTGCTTCAAATGAAGTGATGAATATTTTAGGAATGAAATATTCCTAAAATCTATATTCATTCTACAAACATTTAAGCCCCCTGCTATCTATGTGCTAGGCACTATGCTAGGTGATGGCAGAGTCAAAGACCAGTACAGCTCTCCCTTTCCAAGTGAAGCATTTATCCCCTGAGGAAATGAGAGGGAATGGTTGTTTGGCCTACAAAAGAGAAAGCTTAGGAATGACTTTATTACTGCCTTTAGGAATTTGAAGGACTTTCATGGGAAAGTTGCTTAGGAGTCTTTTCTCTGTCCATGGAGAACCAAATAAAATAAAAATGGGTTTAAATGAAAGCAAAAGAGATGTTTGGACATATAAAAAGACTCTCCGACTGTCTCTCTTTATTGCCTGTCCCTAGAAATCCTGGAAAACAGAATAGCCAGATAACTGTCTTTATTGAAATAGGTAGAGAGAACCAGGTTCTTAGGACTGGAAAAGGAAGGAAATAAGCCCCACATTTTATATATGACTCTCTTTGGATGAATTTAGCAATAACTCACATTAGATATGAAAACTAATACACCAGGAACATTAGTACTTGGTATGTTTTAAGAGATTCAGCAAGACAACTTAAAACTAATAGTGTTTGGATTTCTTTATAGACTACGGGTAACGAAGGGATATTGGGCACTTTCATGAGAGTGCATGATTACTAAGGTAGCATTACTATACTGAAGATTCCTAGTCAGGTGGCCAGCTGGAAAATGGCAGTGTCTTCAGATTTTTCATGGAAGGTTTCTTGACAAAAGGAGGTGTAGTTCCTTAGAAATGTAAGTGAAAGAAGACATGAACAAATGTAGGTAGCTCATCCTTTAGGCCTGTTTTACATCCAGTTTGCAGAGGAGGGTAGTTATTCTCTGTGTATAGAAACTCTGAGAAATGAGATTATTGGAAAGTGATCCACATGTGGTTTTTCTCATCTAAGATGTTTCCTAGTGAAACCATCGTGAACTCATCAAATGAAATATGGAAGCTTTCATTGTTTAGGCCATCTTCTGTGGTGAAATAAAGCAAAAGCCTTTTATGATTCTGGTGTGTAATCAGCTTCTGGGGCTTGGTGGAAGGAAAGCCACTGGGCATCATCAGTGAGCAGGAGTTATTAGCCTTTTCTGTAACTAAGTCCACTGTAGAGCACGATGCTTATGTTGAGGTTTTAGGAGTGAATTTATGGGGGTGGGGTTTGTTTCCTTATCCTTAGCATGAATGAAAAGTCTTAAAGTCCAGCAAAGGCACATGAGCATCATTTTGCAGTTAAAAACAGTGTCTCCTATCCAGAGTATGGAAGGGGGAGATAATTTTTTTAAATGACAAACCAAAATGCCTGAATATGAGTCAACTAACTGGCAGTATTTTAATGTAACTTAAGGTTGTTCTCCACATACATTTGTCTCCAATTAAATGTCTAGTAATTTTTTATAAACTACACTTAATTAGAGACAGCTTGCAGTTTGCTACAGTTTTGCAATTTGTCGAGTTAAATGCAACATTTCCTCTACCTTCCATGGCCAGTAGTCTAACCCAGGCTTGCCGTCATGGCCTTGTCCACCAGGCTGCGGAAGAAGTCAGAAAACCGGGAAAGCTTAAAAGCTGCAGTGTAGCTTCAACACAAACCAGCTGTTGCATGGTGGGATATTGCCCATATGGAGCCGTCCCCAGCAGTTGTAACACTCAAACGCAAATGCTGAAAAGCATGCCAGGGCCAAGACCAGACACCCTAGGATCACTTTTCAGAGATTTTGAGGAGAAACCTTGGGCTTCTTGTGCCTCTTGGGATACAGTGCCCCATGGGGAGAGAAATCCCTGGAATGCTAGAAGGCCGTTGCTAGGGAAGTTGTCCTGGAACCAGCAGCGAGGCGTAGCCAGGCCGGGAAGGGCTCGCCTATCATGTAGGGGTTGGTGAGGCGGGTAGGAAACTTATCATCTAGTAGTTTTCATTTGGATTAGTTATCTTTTTTAAGAGCCATGCTTATGCAGTTATTTCTACTGGTAGAGTATGAGCGCTTTCAATGCTCACTAACTTTTGGTACCGTGGGGCAAAAACCTATGTGCCCATCCTATCAGTAAGGGCATGACCATTTACAGAAAGCTTACCGTGGGCCCGGCACTGAGCCAAGTACTTTACAAATATTATTTCATTTGATCAGCAAGCCTCAGAGGTAGGTGTTAATATTATTCCAATTTTACAGTTGAAAAAACAGACAGGTGGGTTAAATGAGTTGCTACAGGGTCACTGCAGCTGAGGAAGTATCTGCAACTGGATCTAAACTTGGTTATTTCTGGCTCAGGCAGGTGGGTGGCACAGTGGATAGCACTGGGCCTGGAGTCAGGAACATTGCTTTTCCTGAGTAAATCAGGCCTCAGACACTTCCTAGCTCTGTGACCTTGAGCAAGTCACCTCAACCTGTTTGCCTCAATGTCCTCATCTGTAAAATGAGCTGGAGAAGGAAATGGCAAACCACTTAAGTGTCTGCCAAGAAAACCCTAAATGAAGAGTCAGACACAACTGAACAATAACTTCCTGACTCCAGACCCAGCTCTAGTAAACCACCTCACTGCCTTGTACAGCGAAGTCCTCCCAGTCTGACCACCTATTAAAAGTAGTCCTCAATTGCTATTGACTCCGTCTTACTTAATCTTCTTATCAGTACACTCTTTGTACTAAGTGAGGTTTGCTAAGTTAATCTTGGCATATTAACCTATCTCTATCCCAGTGTTCTTCTTTTCTACCTCACCTACAAATAACCTTCTCAGATATTGTTCATCATGCAGATTTTAGGATGGTGCCATCCTATAGCTGTAGGTTGAAGCAGTTAATTTACAGCAATGTAAACACCTTGCAGACTTGCACAGACCCATCAGAGTCCCAAACATCAACGCATTTTCCTGCCTTTGGTATTGTTTGTTCTCAAAAGCACTATGTAATCCAAAATATGTTGGAGCCCAGGCTGAAGTTCTCACAGTAGACTTATTCTGAGCACTAACCTTGAACTGTTAAGCTGCTGCTCAGCGTTACTCAATCCACCCTCTAACGATGTTGTTTTTGGCATTCCAGCCCTCAGACTTCTTGGGTGGAATTGTGGATGCTCTCAGACTGCTTCTTAGCGAGAAGACTCTTGATTATTCCCCATGCTGTCCCAGGGCTGTGGCTGAGGGTATGACTAGGCAACATAGCAGCTAAGCTTCCTCCGGAGACCAGCTCACACATGGCTTATAATTAAGATCAATCTTTTCCTGGCTTCTTCCTTGCAACTTACTTTTTTTAAGTTAATTTCACATTCCATACATTTCAGTTTCTGAAGACTTTGAGGTTTTCTCATCAGTTGCAGAAGGGAAATTCAGCACATTTAGGACATTCTCTCTAAGCTATGTTGTTTCTTTCTCTGTGGGAATTATTGTTGAGATAGCAAAGGATCATTTTTTAAAGTTTTCTTCTTTTCTTTCTGTCTTTCCTTCCCATCAAATAAAATGTTGAGTTGTTTTCAGTTATGCCCAACTCTTTGTAGCCGCATTTGGGATTTTTTTGGCAAAGATACTAGAGTGGTTTTTCATTTCCTTTGCCAGCTCATTTGACAGATGGGGAAACTGAGACAACCAGGGTGGAGTGACTTACCCTGGGTCACACAGATAGGAGGTATCTGAAGCTGGATTTGAATTCAGGAAGATGAGTCTTCCTGACTTCAGGCCAGTACTCTATCCACTCTGCCATCTAGCTGCCTACAAATATAATCTACCCCAGAATAGTTCCTTTATCTTGAATTGAATTACTTGTATATAGATATTTTTCTGGTGAGCATACTTAGTGTCAGTGGTTTTCTTTTCCAAAGCATTTAATGGATTTGACTTCTGATTCCTTTTTATGTCAATGTATGACAGTGAAATAATACTGTAGGCCCCCCAAAAGACAGTTTGTTGCATGGTTAGCTCTTCAGTGGCCTCATAGCTGATGTACTGCCCAGGGAGTGCAGCTCCTTTCAGGCAGTGGTGGCAGCTGAGTATCTGCTCCATTGGGGTCCAGATAACTACACCTGGTTATGTGTAGCCCATTGTCATAGCATAGTTACACAAAATAATGGTTATGAAATTGAGTACCCTGCTTTCCATTTTTTTGGTGGGAGCAGTGTTCATGTCAGAGATTCTTGTTCAATCTTGACAATACATGAGACTTAAAGAAAAACAGAAAATTACACAACAGAATATGGAATATTTGCATATAGTCCAGTCTGTCACACTAGACATTTTTCTGTGCATCAATTTTTTAGAAAGAAAATAGATTAAGGCTCATCATTTTTGGGAAACTAACCATCTCTTTTTCATTTATCCAGGCAGTCTTTGACAATTTTTCTCCTGTTAGCTAATATAAATCCCTAGATCAGTTTGAAGAGTTTGGGTTCGGTGGAGTTTTAAAAATTGAATCGGGCTGATCCTGAAGTTATAAATTCCCAACATTTTCTGATGTGCTGTGCGGCCCTATGTTCCCTGAAGAACTGTGGGAATCACCCCAGCTGGTATGCCCTCTCCATTCATTCACTTTAAAAAATCCCTTTCATCTTGGAACAATTCCATTAGCATTTGTTCCTCTTCTCCATGATGTGGAGCAGCTTTTTCTGCTGGAGAAAATTGAGTCAACACATCACAGTCTGAAGGAATCATAGTCACGCTGTTCCCAGAGTACTTCAAGGCTGCTCCCAAGTGAAATTCCAGACAAAGGACCTGCCCTGAGACAAAGGAGGAGAATGAAATGAATGCTTATGAAAAGAAAGAGGAAGAATTTCTGAGGTTGCCAGCACTTTAAAACTCAATAAGCAGCTACGACAGGAATAGCATATAACCAAAAGCAGTGAAGATAGTGGGGGGTGGGGGGGGTGTTTTTATTCTTTCCTGGAAAAGTAACATAGTGGAATCTGTAAAGACAACCCTTTATTTTCCCCATCATCAACAAAGACTACACCAGTGCATGTGACCATTGCTGAAATACATTTTTATTTTTACTACTAATAATGAAAAGATGGTAGCTGGGCTGCTTGGACTTCCTTTTGGCTAGTCCCTTTTTCATAAGAAGTTCAGAGTGCTTAATCAGGGATATTGGATATTTCACTAATTCTCACAGCAGTTCTGGGAGGGGCAGAAAGGTGGCATTATTCATTTCATGGTTGGAGAAGTATTTTGCTTAATCTTAAACCCAAACACTGTGGCAGGATCTGGCATAAATGCAGATTTTCTGATTCCTGTTGGCAGCTAGAGTGCTGGCTCTGGAGTCTGGAGGACCTGAATTCAAATGTGACCTCAGACACATACTAGCAGTGTGACCCTGGGCACTTAACCCCTGTGTGCCTCAGTTTCCTCCTCTGTAAAATAAGCTGGAGAAGGAAATGGCAAACCACTCCAGTATCTTTGCAAAGAAAACCCCTGACTGAAACAATTCAACAGCAGCAGCAGTAACATTCCTGATTTTAATCTAGTGCCCTGATTTGACAAGATTTAGCTCCTCTACTGCCATACGCGGCCCCCCCCCCCCCCCTCCAGGCTTTTCTCCTATGAATCCCTTCACAGCTATAAAGTTTTCCACTAAAAGAACAGGTGGAAACTGTATTTGCTGATAATTTGTCTTTAGTAACCTGTAAAAGAAGCAGGAGAAGTCCATCAGCCCAGAGGTGACAGAAGAACTGAAGAGACCTCTTCTTACCCTCAACAGCCCCTGACAGCCTTGCCCGCCCTCAGTGAGTCAGTAGGTAAAGATGACAGCCGTGTTTGCTGGTGCTTTGGAAGAAACATGCTGAGACAAGGTGTAGTTTTGTCCACACTATCTTGTGGCAATTTCTCCCTGGGGAATAACACAGAGTTAGAGGGACTAATGAAAATGGGAATATCAGCAGAGGTCTGAGAGGCCTAAGAGAGTGGGGGAAAGAGTGCATTCTATTTACACAGCATTTTAAGGGCTAGAAAGTGTTTTCATGTGTTTTCCACAGCCCTGTGTGGTATTATCCCCATTTTATTAATGAAGAAACTGAGGCCCAGTGACATTACTCACTGAAGGGCTGCAGCAGATTAAGGGGTGAGGAGCAAGCCCCCAGCTCTCCACAGTCACATCTGCCTGCAAAGGCAAAGAATGAAATAAGAGAAAGCTTGATAAAAGGAGGTTGGAATTAAATTATTTTTCAAATCCAGCATGATAACTCTGACTTATAGCTGGCAGAACAAGAAATTTATCAAATTGTTTTTTTTAAAGCAGTTTATTATTGTATAAAAAGAACAATGACTAGAACTATATAAATGCAGACACCTTTAAATAGCAATAGAATTCAGATGAAATTTAATGGACAGTGTTGGTACTAGCTTATTAAGATTAAAGTACATGCCTTTTTGGCAGCATATGAAAAAGCAGAGACATCACCTTGCCAACAAAGGTCCATATATGAAGCTCTGGTTTTTCGCATAGCAATGTATGCCTGTAAGAGTTGGATTGTAAGGAAAGCTGAACACCACAGGATCAACTCTTACAAACTGTGGTACAGGAGAAAACTTTTGAGAGTCCCTTGGACAGCAAGGAGAACGCATCAGTCAGTATTTAAAGAAATGAATTCATACTATTCACTGGAAGGAAGGTCAGATGCTGAAGCCAAAGCTTAAATATTTTGCCCATATAATGAGAAGACAGGACAGACCTTGGAAAAGGTCTTCATGTTGGGAATGATTGAAGGCCAGAGGAAAAGCGGGGATGGCAGAGGATGAGATGGATAGATAGTATCATGAAAACAGCAAACATGAACTTGGACAGACTTCGAGACATAGTGAAGTGTGCTATGGTTCATGTCGTCACAAAGGGTAAAACAAACTGAATGACTGAACAATGACACACAGCTTTTTAAAAAAAATCCGAGTAAGAGAAGTGGGGAGATTGGGGAAAAGGGTAATCAGAATGCATGCCACTTGGGGTGGGAGAAGGGAGAGATGAGAGAGAGAGATTGGAACTCAAAATTTTGCGGAAGTGAATGTTGAAAGCTAAAATTAATAATAATTTAAAAAAGCAAAAAAACAAAAAGTCAAAGAGTAATGTGTTTACTAATCCATGTTTCTTTGAAAACCGTAAGCAGCTAGGTAGCCCAGTGGATAGACCATCAGCTGTAGAATCAGTTCAAATGTAGCCTCAGACACTTACTGTTAAGTCACTTAACCCTCTTTACCTCGGTTTCCTCATCTGTAAAATGAACTGGAGAAGGAAATGGCAAACCACTCTGGTATCTCTGCCAAGAAAACCTCAAATGGGTCACAGAGAGTCAGATACAACTTGAAAGCCCATAAGGTTAAAAAATGCTGTGATCAGAGCAGGCTTGATACCAGAATTAGGATTTGTGGCAGTCTCCTAAGTTCTGCTCTGTAACTAAGGACTTCATTGGTACAGCCTAAGGAAATCTGATTTCTGAGTTGCATTTGTACACTGTGTATATTTGTGTTTACTGTTCCAATCCTGAGATACTGTCATAGAATCCTAACATTTTAGATCCGAAAGACTTGTTTTTCAGAAGAATAAATAGGTTATATCAGTCAACCAGCAAACATTTGTTTAGGGACCTGTGGTGTGGCTGGCATTGTGCAAGGTATTGGCAATATGGAGACAAAAATACTCCAGCCTTTGCCTTGAGGGAGCTTACATTCTATAGAGGGAGAGAGCATGTGTGTATATACAAACTACATACAAAGTACATTTAGTGTTGTTTAGTGATGTCTGACTTTTCATGACCCCATTTGGAGTTTTTCTTGGCAAAGATACCGGAGTAGTTTGCCATTTCCTTCTCCAGCTCATTTTACAGAAGAGCAACTGAGGCAAAAAGGGTTAAGTCCAGGGTCATACAGCTAGTAGGTGTCTGAGGCCAGATTTGAACTCTGGAAGATGAGCTTTAATTAGGGAGCATGAAATAATTTGCCTGTCAAATCTATGGATAAGGGGAAATTTTATGACCAAAGAAGAGAGAGCATTATGAAATGTAAAATGAATAATTTTGATTTTATTAAATTTAAAAGTTTTTGCCCAACAAGGATCTAAAACAATTCCAAAAGACTCACAATGGAAAATGCTGTCCACATCTAGAGAAAGAACCATGGAGTCTGAATGCAGATTGAGTGATACTATTTGTTTTTGTTTTTTCTTTCTCATAGCTTTTCCCTTTGGTTCTAATTTTTCTTTACAACATGGTTAATGTTGAAATATCTTTAATATGAATGCGTATGGCTTATATCAGGTTGCACACCATTTTGGGGAGGAGGTAAGAGAAAAGAGGGCAAGAAACCTTAGAACTCAAAATCCTATAGAAGTGAACGTTGAAAACTAAAAATAAATAAATATTTTTTTAAAGTTTTTACACAAACAAAACCAATGCAGCCAAGATTAGAAGGAAAGCAAAAAGTGGGGAATTTTTTTTAAAAATGTCTCTGATAAAGGCTCATATCAAGTATATAGGGAACTGAGTCAAATTTATAAGAACACCAGTCATTCCCCAATTGGTAAATGGTCAGAGGATATATGAACATGCAAGTTTTCAGGAAAGAAAGAAAAGTTTTCTATAGTCATATGAAAAATGCTTTAAATTGATTAGAGATTATTGATCAGAGAAATGCAAATTGAAACAACCCTGAGGTACCACCTCACACTAATATGACAGAAAAGAAAAATGATAAATGTTGGAAGGAATGTGGGAAAAGTGGGATATTAATGCACTTATTGGTGGAGTTGTGAACTCGGATCCAGCCATTCTGGAGAGCAAATTGGAACCATGCCCAAAGCGCTATAAAACTGTGCATACCCTTCTACCCAGCAGTATACCATTGCTAGGTCTTTATCCAAAAGAAATTGATAAAAAGGGGAAAGGACCTATTTGTACAAAAATATTTATAGTGGCTCTTTTTGTGGTGGCAAGTTGTGGGGGAGGTTGAGGGTATCTTCATCAGTTGGGGAATGACTGAACAAATTGTGGTATATGATTGAGATGGAATACTTTTGTGCTATTAGAAATGAGGAATAGGAGGCTTTCAGAAGAATCTGTAACACCTGAACTGATACAGTGAAATAGACAGAACCAGGAGAACATTGCATATAGTAACAGCAGTATTGCAAGGTAATCAACTGTAAATGACTTAACTGTTCTCAACAGTAAAATGGTGCATGACAGTTCCGAAGAATTCATGATAAAAAGTGCTCTCCATCTCCAGAGAAACAATTGATAGAATCTGAATGCAGATGGAAGCATACTATTTTTCTTTGTTTTTTACTTTTGGTCTGTTTTCTTTTACAACATATGTTTGGCATGATTGTACATGTATAGCCTATAACAAATGGCTTACTATCTGAGGGAAGGAGGAGAGAATTTGGAACTGAAAATTTTAAAAAAATAATTGTTAAAAATTGTTTTTACATGCAATTGGGAAAAAATAAATTATTTTACAAAAGATAGAAGAGGAGACTTTCTGTCTCCAGGCCTGGCACACTATCCACTGTGCCATCTAGCTGTCCACAGTAAATAAAGGGTAATAAAAAATGTAAGCAGGTAAGGGATGAGGGGACATCAAGGGTGATACTTGAGCTGAGCTTTGAAAAAGCTAGGACCTTCTGAGCAGGAAGGACAGACAGGAGAGGGAGTATCTGTAGGCAAGAAACAGGAGAAAGGCCAGTTGGGCTGAACTAGAGTGTCCATAAAGGGCAGCTGTGTAATACATTGTGAAGCTCTTTTATATGTTGAACAAAAGGGACCCACTGGATCTTGTTGAGCCACAGTGACATGGTTGACTTCTCCCTTTGGTAGCTTGATGGACATTGGAGACAGGGAGGCCCAGGAGGAGGCCGTGGCTATGGTCCAGGTGCGAGGGGAGGCAGACCTGAGCTGGCATGGGGTCATTGTATTTCATGACTTGTCCCAAGTCACAGAGAAAGGGGCCAAAGTCCAGCTCTCCTAATTCGGTGCTTTTTCCCTTGGCAACATCAGCAAGCTAGTAAAAGAAAGTGAGGTAGATCAGACAAAGAATAGTAAGCCCCCAAAGGAAAGAAAACTGCATCGAGGTGCTGTCCCTTCTCTCTCCATATCCACACTGAGACAAGTCAGCTGTGCCCTTTCAGGGTTGGGGAGGAGGAGAGCGCCATTGTGTTTTGATAACCTTGCCAAGACTTGTCAATGTCCACGGATTTGTGACCAAGTCAAGTTCCAGGTACCAAGTACCACTGGAATTCTGGGTAAAACTCATCCTCTGTTAAGAAAGTGCCAGGCCTGGCCTCAAAAAGACTTGATTTCAGAGCCAACTTCAGACACTTACTAGCAAGTTACTTAATGTCTCTCTCCACTTTCTCATCTGTCAAATAAGGCACCTGTCTCCCAGAGTTGTGAGATCAATGAGAAAATAATTGTAAAGACCTTGGCATGGTGCCTGGTGCATAGTAAGTGCTGTATAAATGTTAGCTATTTTAAATGTTAGTTTAAATGTTGTTGTTAAAAAACATGGAATTTCTTTGTGGGCTCTCCTACCTCAGTCCCTGGTAATCCCTCTCCCTTGCCTCTCTTCTGGTAATCCACTATAAAACTTGTTTCTGGGAGAAGCTACTAGCTTTTTGCTGAACTTTTAAAAAAAGTTTCCCATCATTTTCCTCCTTAAAATTATTAGGCTTTTCAAAAGAAAATACTATTGAGCATTTATAGTAAAACTAGTTGTTATTAATAGCTTTGAATTAATAGCTTTGAATCTTACCTTGGACGAGGCAGGAATTAAAAGAGGCAACTGCTAAGGTGAATTCCTAGCTGCCAATAGGTGATGCAGGAAGGAATAGCAAGAAAGTACTTTTGAACTTACGTAATGTACAGCTATCAGCCTTCACATAGAAACTTACTTAAAACTCAGTGCCTTTCTGTAAATCCCAATGCAGTATATACACACTGTATCATTAAAGTATAATTAGTCAGAAAGAGCAAGAAGGCGTAAGGAAATCCTGCCACTGGACCCAGGCCCCCTGTGCTTTCCCTAGCCGGCCTTTGGGCCAAACTAAACACCAGCCTGAAAAAGGAATGGTCATCAGGAAAATATTTTCTTTCCTCCCAAAGTCAGGAAACAGCCTCACAATGGAGTCTCCTGCTCCACTCTGGATGCTGAGAAAGGCAGGAAATATCTAGTCATTGCCAACTGGGGTTTTCCTGCTGATAAATGAACCCCATGACCAGGGTTACTGTCTTGGTTAATGAGTTAATGAAGAACCTGGGCCTTGCAGTGACCCTATCCTGAAAAGCTTCTGCAAAGAAACCAAGTTACTCCAACTTGGGCATTAACTCTTTTCTCCTCAAGTAATACAGAAGTTAATAACACACTCAGATGGAACTTTGGAATGGAAAAATAACAGTGGCTATGTATGCCAGGACTCATCTTTTAACACTAGCCACGAACATCGACTTGACTCGGAAGAGAAAGGACCTCTAACTCATCAAAAGAACATCATTTGCCATCCTTTGTCAAAACATGCATCTTGAATCTGTAACTTGAGCGGTGACATTTCAATTAGGGCTCTCCCTTCATCCAAAACTCTGAAAGGAAGCTTCCCAGAGGAGGCTTGAGGGGCTTTGCTTTGTCATTCCCACTTCAGATTTGCATAACTATCTATTTAGGATAATAAAATGGCCAATTTCGTTGAAACTGTGAGTTTAGCATACTTAGTGAGATTATCTGCAAACCCATTTATGAAGGGAAGTGGGTCCTTTTTTTAACTTGTAAAGAAAGCAGCAGCCTGCTTTTATTAGACTGTCTTCAGATATTCAGAAGGAATTGATTTCTTCTCCCTAATCAGTTCTTTTTCTGTTAAGGAGTGATTCTGATGATGGCTGCTAATAATGTCTTGTGGCTCACAAGATCTGAGCACTAGAACTGGAAGAGATCTCAGGGGTCATCTAGTCCAGCCCCCTTACTCAAGGTCATACCAGGAGTAGATGGAAGAAGTGGGGTTACAGTTCAGGTCCCCTGACTCTCTTTCCATTGTTGTCATTGCCTCAGCTGAGGGGTCATTTCTTAAGGCTTTCCTGTCCAGACATAATCACCCAGGATTAATCAGACCATGCTGAATTGATGCCAGTCATATTCTTTAGAGACCAGAATACCAGTTTATTCATTTATAGTAGTTAGTGAAATAATCAGGAGGCATTATTAACTCAGCCGACTCTTCTCCCTGATACCTAGAAAATGGTAAAATAAAATGTTAGGATGAAGCTGGATTGAGTAAATCAATCAAATCCTGATGATACTTCATCTGTGCTCATCTTTCTTGTACCAATTGCATTTTCACTCATACTTCTTTAACTTACAGGTCATGGCAGAGAAGTCAAAATACTCCTTACTTCCCGTTGCCACTTCCAGACTTGCCCTCTAACCCACTGACTTGGCAGCCCCTTTTCTTTTAAGGTTTATACAATTCAAATTTATCTCCCATTCCACATCCCGTTAGCTATATCTGTCAACTACCAGGACGTCTTTTTCCTTCCTCCTTGAGTTCACTGTCCAGGTCACAGTCTTTCTCTCCCCCACAATTCCTGTCTTCACATTAATGGGCTTCAGTGTACATATTGATACTTCCTTAAATACCCTAACTTCTCAGTTCTTAGTCTGCTCAGTTTCCATGACCTAGTACTCTATTCTACATCAGCTACTCACAAAGAGGGTCCTACATTTTCACTTATCATTCCCTAATTTCATGTTAATGATTTCTAAAATTCCCTTTTCTGAGCATAACCTTTTATCATTTCATCTTTCCATCTGCTTTACAGCCCCAAATCTCATTCTTCCTCTTTACTGGGACCTCCACTCCCTTCACACCTCAGTTCTTTCCCAGGCTATTATCCCTTCACTATCTCAACCCTTTGTGAACCATTTCAAAGCTACGCTATCCTCTACACTTGACCCCTTGTCTTATTGCCAATCATGCCTTGCTTTATTCCTCTCTGAGCCCCTCTCCAAGCTCCCCAGATTTTCTCCTCTTTACTTCCCTAGGCTTCTCGTAGTAGGAGCTCACTCTGCCCTTGCGTCCTCCTCATTCCTTTCTCCACTAGTCCTTCCCTCCTGTCTTACATGAAGAAACGACCCTTCTCTTGCCAGATGCATCTTGATTCCTTCTCATCCCATTTTCTCCAACAGATCACCCCCTCTATCATCCCCACTCTCTATCTACTGACTCCTTCCCTGATGTCTACAAACACAACCAAGTGGTCTTTATCCTCAGAAAAACTTGGTCCTACCATTCTTGATAACTGTCGACCTGTATTTGTCCTCTTCTCAGCTAAACTCCTTGAGAAAACCATTTATGTTCACTATCTGTACTTCTTCTCCCCTCACTCATTTCTGATAAGGATAGTGATTAATACTTACCCTGACAAGGACAGGTTTAAGGTATGTATTGTACAATAGGAAAATTAATGTCCTGGTGTGTGTAGACAATTTGACCATCCTGACACCCCAAATACTACACAATGTAAATGATATTGCCACGTGGGCAGCATTACATTTTAATTGGACCAAATGTTCATCCTTGTTGAGTGATTGCCTAAAGAGAATGCTCCCTATATAATTTCAGATACAAAACCGGGGATCTCAGTAGTGTCTGAGGAAAATACTTGTCTCTTACCTTAAAGTACCTATAGGCTTCCACACCACAAATTCTGCCAAGACAATTTAGCTCTGCATTCTGGCTTCCAGAATCATTCTGGGAAAGAAACTGCTCTCTCCACAACCCTTAATGATCTCTCAGTTGCCAAACCTGCTGTCCATTTCTTCATCCTCATCCTTCCCAGCCTCCCTTTGACACAGCTGATCACTCTCTCCTCTTACTCAGGTTTGTCAATACTTAAGACTCTTGGTTTTCAGTTCTCTTCCTTTCTGACCACTCCTCAGTCTCCTTTACTATTCAGATACACCCACTAACCCTCAGTGTCCTTCAGTGGTCTCTCCTGGGCCTCTTCCATTCTTTCTCTCGTTTTTTTCTATCTTATATCATTTCTCTATCATCCTTTCTTCCTCTATCCATTGGTGATACAGTCATTAAATTTTTGTGTGCCAGCTACTATGCTAAGTGTAGGGATGCAAGGTCCCTGTGACTTCCTCCTAGTCACCTGGGCTTGCAGCCTCATCGTCGTCATCATCGTCATCCCCAAATCCTTTCTCAGGTTTATTAGACACATCCAATCTGTTGTCAGGTCTGGACTTTACTACCTCCCCAATGTCTCTCCAGTACATCCCTTTTTTTCCATTCACACAAGTGAAGGCTCTAGCTTGGATTGCCTATGCTATGGTAAGAGCCTTCCTCAAGCCTCTGCTCACTCAGCTGCGAAAGAGATTTTCCTTAAGTGTAGATCTGACCATCCTGGCCCCTGCCTCACCTTCCAGCCCTCTTACTCAGCATACCCTGCCGTGTACTCACCTATCCTGTAACGCTGGCCTCCCTGCTATTTCATAAACAAGACACTCCCCTTTTTCTCCCAGGTCCAGGCATTTTGTCTGACTGTCCCCAGTGTCTGGAATGTTTTCCCTTCTCATCTCTGCCTCCAGGCCTCCCTGGTCTCCTTTAAGTCCTGACTAAAATCCTACCTTCTATAGGACACCTTTCTCAACCTTTTCTAGTTCTAGTGCCTTCCCTGTTGATTATTTACTTTTTGTCTGGCATATGGCTTGTTTTTGTGTATTATATCTGCATATATTGTATAGACTCCTTGAGGGCAGGGACTGTCTTTTGCTTCTCTTTGTATCCAGTGCTTAGCACAGTTACCTGGCACATAGTAGGGGCTTAGTAAATGCTTTCTGACTAGCTGTGTTAGCTCCCTACTCACTGTACCCCAGTAGTTCCCTATTACCCCAGGATCAAACATAAAGCTCTCTATTTAGTATGGCCCTTCACGGCCTTGCCCCATCCTATCTGATGCCTAAGTGGTATTTATTAAGACCGCACGAAGGGGAAAAAAGGACTTCCAGTAGCTAGGAGATAGAAATTATGTGTTGCCATGTGTGTTGCCTAAGCTTGAGCCCACTTTGCCCTGGACTCTGTATATACTGGTGGGGAGAGTATGCCACTGACTTTTAGGGGGGTGTTTTGTAACAGCTGTTCTTACTATCCCACCTTAACTAAGTATCTCCTTTCCAAAAGCTAATTACTTCTGATTGACTAATTGGTGATCAACTAACAGTTGTAGCATTAAGCAAACAACTGGGATCTGCCACTTCTTCCCCCATCAAGACTTCTCAGGCCTTCCTAGAGACTTGATGGCATACAATAGCCTTGCCCTGGGTATTTGACTCATCTGTACAAAGGGTAGGCCCAGGATAAATGTGGTGACTGACCTTTGTATATGTGGGGAATAGACTGTATGGAAGAGATTCTCATCCAGGACTTTCATTATTGGATACTTTCATTTTAGCAATCTATTAGAAAAAAACTGACAAGTGTTTTTTCTCTTCTGTTTTAAACTTCAATTTGTATAGCACTTGCTTTTCCAGTGTGTTTCCTGTTAAGTCAATCCAGTTTTTTTGAGATAATTTTTTACTTATTTAAATACTTACATATCAAAATCTATTATGTTAGTCTGTACCCTTACAAATAGAGACTGATATGAGAAGTATGATTTTTTTCATACTTCTAAATACTAATGCCTTGAAGTTCACCTAACACTACACTATCATAACCTACAAATGTTCACATTTTCTCTTTTATTTTTTAACAGACCCAGACTGCTTGCCTTATTTGAGACATGCAGCCAGATAGCTTATCTGAGATCCTTATGGATTATAAACCTATAAGGTTTGCCTGCTTGACCAGAAACACTTAAGTAATAAACACTAACGGCTTAATCTTGGCGGGGAAGGTGAGGTCCATCTCTGAGGGCTTTTCTTCATGTTTTCTTTAAACTAATCCTCTTATCCTAGTGAGGAGCAAGTTACCTCTATTTAGATTGCCTTTGTAGTGGTAGGGAGCCATTAGGGGTGCCTAAATTTGTTGTAAGGACCCAGAGGGGATCCCCTGAGATACTGAGACCATTGAGAACATTTTGGTGTGTTCTATGTGGAAAAGGATGTCAGGAAATTTTGTCTGGACTTGATTTCTAAGGAAATCCTGGGAGAGTTTTCAACCCAGACAGACTTCTCCAGGTTCCTCTGCCTACTTGCTTCCCTCTGAGATGACCTTTTACCTGCCCTGTGTACATCCTGTGCCCACATACCTAGTTGTTTGCATGTTATCTCCTCCATTAGAATGTGAGCTTAAGGGCGAGAGCTGTGCTTGCCCTTCTTTGTACCCCTCGCACTTAGCACGGTGCCTGGCATATTTTGTTGTTGAGTCATTGTAGTTGTTTCCAACTCCTCATGACCCCATTTGGGGTTTTCTTGGCAGAGATGCTGGAGTGGATGAGGAAACTGAGGCACACAGAGTGAAGTGACTTGCCCAGGGCCACAGAGCTAGTGTCTTCAGGACATATTTGACTCAGGCTTGGTGCTCTGTGCACCGGGTAACACAGTAAGTTCTTAATGCATGCTTGACTATTTGGTGGCTGACTGGTAGTTTGGTTTCTCACCTGAAAGGTGGGAGAGTGACTTCAATCAACCCTAGGTCCCAGATCTCTATAGGAAGAATCCCATGTGCCCTGGGATTTCTGTAGGAACCAAATTTTTCTTCTGAAGTAACTTCCATTTTCTTTTCATTTAGTCAGTGATTAAACTTGCATCTCTCCTTGAATCTAGAGTATGAGGCCCCTTTTCAGTGGGAAAGAGAGAGGGTGAAATACTTTGGGCCCCTTGGACCAAGTGCAGGTTTGGTATAGCACTTGGTAGCAGCATCCGCTTCTGGGGCCAAGGACAGACTGAATGTAGAGTCAGGTTCTACACTGGACCAGTCACTAGACCTGAGGGTCCCTCTGGAAGACTCCACGACCCCCAGCCTGGACTTTCAGGAGCTGTTAGTTACTTTCCTACGTAGGAAAGGTTCTCTACTCCCTTCTCTGGCCCAGAGACTAATTGAAGGGGGTTGGCTGGGGCTTAGCCATTTCGTAGCTTCCCACCAGGGACTTGTTACTTGGTTTCCTGACCTGCTTGCTGGGCTTTCTTGTGTTTGGTGGTTAGATGGAGCTGAAAGTGGTCTGCTTTGTATGTTTCTCTTATCGTCATTTTGTTAGCTTAAAGAGAATACTAAAAAATTGAAGCAGAGACTTGTCATTATTTGTGTGTTTTCTTTGCCACTTGAGTGATGCCCTGTTCTCTCCCCCTCCCATGAGTGGGGTCTCCACAGTTCCCTCCCTACTCCCCAACCTTTTATTTTTACTCCAAACCTCAGCAGCCTAGCCAGGGCCAAGGGTAGGCCATACCACTGCTTCCAGCTGCCCTCTCCCCTAGAGCAACCTGGTGCTCTCATTGTCCTGTTTCCTAAGGCCTCTGTGCTCAGCGGCCACAGATGTGCTCTGGAGAAAAACCAGCCTAGGGCACTGACCAGGCAGAATGATTCGCCTGCTACCCTTTCATCATCGTCTCCACACGCCCTCCCCACCTTGTCTGATTTTCAGGGGTTTACTTCACCTTTCTTGTTTTCAGTATGAAAGAAAAAACTCCTCCCTGGCTAAGGGACTATAGGAAGAAAACCCAGAATATTTGTGTCTGGTGGGAGCATAATCATTGGCCCTTTTAAGTTGGAACAAAGTCATGAAAGGGAAACTTTGACCTCAGAGGTCCTTACCAGACTTTCAGTTTTAGTGAAGGCTGACTGGGACCGACTGAGCCAGATTGGGCTCTTGTGCCTCAGGTGCCAAGATAAAAGATGGAAGGAAGTAACGATTTGTCTCAGGTTGTCTCTCTACCCACTTTTAAACAATAATGAAATTTAGAAATTCTCTCATCCTACCCTCAGTAAACTAGCTTTTATTTTTTCAAGTGTTTGTTAATCTGCTTGTGGGAGGAAAGCAGGAACAAATGGCCTCTCTGAAGAACCAGATTGTGTTATGGGAGGCTTCATAGTTTTCCTTTAATCCCCTTTTTTCTTATTTAAAAAAAAAAATAACCCACAGTTTCCTGATTGAGTCATAAATCTGGGCTTCCACAGAAGGATTTCAGCAGCCTTTCCTCCCAAGTTTCTGAAGATGATTCCCAATTCTTATTTGAATGTTCCCTGGCCCCTTAGTTGAGTGACTTCTGATAACTCAGCCCAGCTTCCTCTCAGCTAGGGCAGTCTTCAGTAGCTTGTATCTTCTGTACGCTTAGCTCACTTTTAGCTCTGTAATCAGCTTAAAGCTTTTGTATCCATTGAGGTATGGAAGATGTCATTAAAACAGACAACACAGAACAGGAATGCTGTGCGCCATTTCACAGCACACTCGTAGACCTAGTTCAGTTTTAGCGAGATGAGAAAGAAGACAAGGGGTCAGCAGTCTTACTCAGAGCTAGTACGAAGCAAAGCCAATGTAGAAAGCCATGTAAACACAAGATGCATCAAGTACATGGCCGAGAACATTTCTAAATGTTATCTCTCAGTGAATCGATGATCTCTCTCATGTGGATGCTTCCTCCGTGGGTGCAGTGCTCAGCACAGCCATACCTTTTTATCCTGTGCTAATTTCAGTGAGACTTCGAGTCAGGAAATCCTGCGTTCAAATCTGGCTTCAGACACACAATAACTGTGTGACCTTGGGCAAATCACTTTACCTCTGTTTGCCTCGGTTTCTTCAATCGTAAAATGAAGGTAATAACAGCACCTGCCTTGTAGCATTATTGTGAGGATCAAATGAGGTATTTTTTGAAGGCCTTAGCACTGTGCCTAGCACGTAGTAGATGCTATATAAATTCTTATTGTCTTCCCCTTCCCTTTGTCTCCTCCTGACATAAATTCTTAATAAAGGATTTTCCCTTATGCACCAGAGATGTTCCTGTAACTCTTATATTAATTTATATTTATTACTGCACCACTCAGGTAAATCAGTCCTACTATCCTCACTCTTCCCTACCTGAATAGACCACCTCACTTTTCCAGTTATATGTCAAGATGGCAGCTTCATATTTAGTACGAGGATACAAAAAGAGACAAAAGGCAGTCCTTGCCATCAAGGAGCTCATGGTGTAATGTAGGATGGACTGTGTAAAGAAATTTATGCTAAGCAAGCTATATTCAGGATAAATAGGAAGCACCTAACAGAAGGAAGGAAAGTACTAGTTTAAGAGGTGTTAGGAAAGGCATCCTGTAAAAGAGATTTTAGTTGGGACTTAAAAGAAGCTGGAGTGGTCAGTAGGCAGAGTTGAAAGGGGAGAGCCAAGCATGGGGGACAGCCAAAATGTCCAGAGCCAAGAGATGAAGGCTCTTGGTCATGAAACAGCCAGGAGTGAAACCTCCTGTTAGAGAGTCTGATCTGGATGAGGATCCATCAAAGAAGCAGAGAAGGAGTAGTCAGATAGAGAAGAGGGGAACTAGGAGAGAATGGTATTATGAAGACCTAGAGATGTTTTTTTCAAGCTTCTCTTCAAGGAAGAGAGGGTGCTCAGCAGTGTCAGAGGACAGAGAGTCCAAGGAGAATGAGGATTGAGAAAAAGACCATTGGACTTAGCTATTAAGAGATCATTGGTGACTTTGGAGAGAGCAGTTTCAGTGGAATGATGCAGTTGGAAGCCAGATTGTAAGAGGTTAAAAGAGAGTAAGAGAAGGAAAAATGGAGGCACCTACCATAGATGACCTTTTCAAGGAGTTTAGTTACAACAGGCAGAAGCTATTAGTTATTGGGGATAGAAAGGTCAAGTGAGGGTTTTTTCATGATGTGGGAGACATAAGTATGTTATAGGTATAAGGGAATAAGTCAGTGAACAGGGACAGACAGCTTGGAAACAAGTGAATGGGTGGGGAAGACAGGGAGGCAGCCTTAGTAGGAAATGGGACAGAATGGGACTGCTTGCCTTGTTAAGAAGTAAGTCCACCCTCACCTTGTGAGACAGCAGTGAAGGGAAGACATCTTAGTGATATGAGTTGAGGAAGAGGAGAGAAAAGGGAATTCACAGCCAGTAGCCTTGATTTTTTTCTGTAAAATGAGGCAAGATTCTCAGCTGAGAGGGGAGGAGTGGGGGAGCCTTGAAAGATTTGAGGTGGGATGAAAAGGTTTTAAGGAGCCTCTTGAAAAGTGAGATGAGTTGATAAGGTAAGTATAGAAGGATTGCCTTGGGGCAATGAGGGCCCAGATGAAGTTATTTAATATAAGTTTGTAGTTGACCCAATCAGAATAGTCATGGGATTTTTCTCTACCTTTGTTCAATGGCACATCTACTGATATGAAGGCAATGAATAGCAGGAGTGATCCAGTGCCAAGGCTTGACTCGATGTAATCATCTATATGATGAAGGGGCTAGAGATTTAGGAGAGGAGATAGAATTGAATTGAGTTACCTGGGGATAGAGATAAAGAAAAGGTGGTGGAGCAATGGCCTGGGAGATGATTGAGAGGTCATAGTGTAGACAAGAGAAGGCAGAGGCAGAGCTGAAAAGCTAGTAGATTATAGCTGGACAAGAGAACTTCAGAATTCTTGAACACAAAGATGGTTCACTTGTAAGCAATGGCAGGATCAAGGGTATGATCATCTTTGTGTGTGACTGAGGTACTGAGGAACAGGAACTCATAGAAAATGAGGAGGTGGAGAACCTGAATGGTGCTTAAGGGAGAGGCTGTGTGTCCGTTGAAGTCCCTTAGTAGAAGGTCAGGAGCTGAGGAGAGAAAAATTGTGAGCCTTATATAGAATTCAGCGAGGAGGGAAAGGGTGTGACCTGTGGTGATTATTTACAACTACTCCCAGGATTTTGATTGTGTGATAGATATCAATAGCATGAAGTTCAGAGGAGAAAAGGTTATTGAGTGACAGGAGAAATTGAAAGTGGCATTGGGAAGCAAGGCATATTGAGACTCCCCCACCTTGACTAGAGAACCAAGGAAAATGAGTGAAGGTGCAGCCAATACTGGAAGCTAATAGATGGAGTGAGAAAGGAAGAGATTTAGGAGGAAGGGAAGTTTCTTGCCTATGAAACAGGCATTCCACAGCACATAGTGGAAGGGCTAAATGGTGGTGTTTGGGGTAGAAAGGTTGAAGGGGATGGAAATGAAGAATCAGGTGGTAGGGGGTATGAAATAATGGGGTTTGGACAACTTATAAGGATTTAGAATTCCTGAGATGCAAAGGGTATGAAAGGGTGAGAGAATATTCTTTTTTTCCCCAAGTTAACAAGCATTTATTAGAGCAGTTATTACATGCTAGGCACTAGGGATACAAAAAAAAAAGCAAAGAACCAGCCCCTGCTCCCTAGAACCCTAGAAGTCTAATGGAGGAGCCAACAAGCTGACCTTGATGTTGAAGGAGGAGAAGACAGAGATGACACATAAAGGATAAACTGGAGATAATCAGCAAGGGGGAGGCTAAGATTGAGGAGGACTGGGGAAGGCTTCTTGCAGAAGATGGGACTTTGGTTGAGACTCAAAGGAAGATGGGGAAGCTAAATGTAAATGCCTGGAGTTGGGAGATGGGTTTGAGGAACAGCAGGGAAGTAATGACTGAGGAAGAAACAGGAGAGAGAAGACAGAATCAAGAAGAAGGTGATTGATGATGCCAGAGGCTGCAGAGTAGTCAAGAAGGATGATGATTGAGAAAATATGGTTAGATTTGGGAAGTAAGAGACCTTTAGTCCCTCTGGAGAGAGCAGTTTCTGTTCAATGATGAGGTTAGAAGCCATACGGCAGAGAATTAAGAAGAGAGTGAGAGAGGAGGAAGTGGACCTGTCAGTTGTAGAGAACCTTCTAAAGGAGTTCAGCCACAAAAGGGAGGAGAGATATGAGAGAAGAGCTAGTGGGAGGGTTGGATCAAGTGAAGGGTTTTTTGAGGATGGAGAAGACATGGGCACGTTTATAGACAGGAGGAAAGCAGTCAGTTGGCAGGGAGAGATTGAAGATAAGTGAGAGAATAGGCCCAAGAAGGAAGACAAGATAGAGTGGTTCACTTGCGAATGCCAGGGAGTTTGCCTAGGCAAGGAGAAGGACCAGTTCCCCCTCATCAATCAAATACTTTTCCCCATTATCTTCTTCTTCACCTTTGGCCCCTGAGAAGTGGCCCTTCTCCTTGCCAAAGCAAACCTCAGAGGTAAAGGAGGAACCATTTTCATCCTTCCTCAGACCTCTTATAACTCTTCCTTCATCCTCTCAGCTGGAACAAGTTGAGAGAATATTCATCATTGAAAGGAGGGCACCAGTCTTCCCAAAGAAGGCTGGAGGCATGGACAAATGAGAGGCCTAACTCCTTTTCCCTCTAGAGATCAAGTAGGAAATGTGCAGCAGGAGAAGGAAGCCATGTTGCCCATCAGTTCTGCTCTAGCAGAGAAGAGGAAGCCTGAGGTCAAGGAAAGGTTGGGCTGCGGGGAGGACGTAGGCTTTGCCTCATGCTGGCACAGATAGAAATGGTTGCTTTGGGGCCAATGGAAGATGCTCCAGCAGGTGCTTTCCTCAGAGGACAGGAGGAGATAGCAGGCACAAGGTGCCCCATTAGAGGAATGTTTGCATTCTCCTCTCCCCTGAGGAGGCTGCAGATTTCACAAATCATTGCTGATAATAAGCTGCAGATTACTGACACCTACCATTCGTCTTTCTTTTACCCTTTGGGACACACACATGATCTTTGTGTTCCATGATTTGCAGCCATATACCAACCCCAGGAGAATATTCTGGGATTCTGTAGTGGGGAGTAGCTAAGGATCATTGGAAAAGATGGGTGGTTTCTCAGACAGACTCATCATTATAATGTAGCCCCTTTTCCTCATCCAGTCCAATTCTGAACTCAGCTAATTATTTCTTCTTGCCTAAGATATATGCCCTGATGACCTCAGTAGTCTGCCCCTCCAACTGTGTGCCATGACTGGGCAATATATGTTCTTCATCCGCTTGAGTTTTCCTTGTAGATCATTCAGTAGTGTGAACTGTGTGGTACCAAGAGTCCTGGGGCTGGAGCTGGGACATGTGGGTTCCAGTCTAGACTTTGATACTTCAGTGGAAGATGACATCTAGGAAGTCACTTCATCTCCCTGAACCTGCTGGCTTCACCCTTTCTCATTAGGACAGCCATTTGTGATCCCCAAAGCATTATGAGAATGTCAGTTATGGTTGTTATTGTGGCTAGGTGGATTTTGTAGAAGAGGCCCTGTACCATTCCACAGGTCAGTACAGTCAGCATTGTTACCTGTGCTCAGGAGCATCTGTGTGTTTCTTTGTGCATATGTTTTTGTATAATAATTTTCCCCCCAATTATATGTAATGGCAATTTTTTGCATTCTTTTTTAAAATTTTGAGTTCTAAATTCTCTCTTTCCTTCTCCCCTTCCACTGCCCCCTCCAAGATGAGAAGCAGTTTGATATAGGCTATATATGTGCAGGCTTGTGCGAATATTCTGAATACCAGAGTGTTCTGCTTTCCGTGGTACTTTGTGACCCCAGGAATCACAGTAAAGGTTCAGAAACTCTGGCAGATCGTAATGTGCAGCAAGTAGACTTTCCAGCCCCTGCCTAGGGATGGAAGGGCCACATCCTGGTCTGGTTGTGCCTCCTTCCTCTGCCTCTCATCATCTCCCTCTCTTCGTAGATGCAGCCCAAGCACCGTCTCTGGCCCAGGCCTCTCCTGGTTCCCAACTGCTAGTGTCCTCCCTCCCTCCTGAACTGCTTTGTACATATTTGTCTTTCTTCACTTTATATTTATGCTGCAGATAGTTTTATACACACTTGTTGCATCCCGCATCAGGTTACAAGCTCTTTGCAGGTATGAGTTCTCTTCATTCTTTACTTGTATCTCCAGAGCTTAGCCTAGTGCTTGGCACCAATTAAGCGTCTGATCAATACTTGATGATTGACTTGTTGGTTGATAAAGTATGGTTTTTTGGAGGGAATAATTCCTCTCTGTCTGATTCTTCATCTTCTACTCACTTCACTCCTCTAAATCATTTCTTGGATCTCTCTGAAATAGTTTTTGAGATAAGACCAAGTCACCACCTTCATTTTGAGAGTGAGGTTGGCTTCTATCTCTTTTTCCATTACTCCATTTAGCACCTGCTCTTACTTGGTCACAAACATTAAATATAGCAGAAATGTATCTGGCAGATCACTTTTCCAGACACAGACAAGTAAAGAGTTTTAGTATCTTTGCTCCAGGGGAGACCCTGCTTCCCAGGCAGGACCTTGAGCCTTCTGAATTATGGCAGATTTTCTGGGTATATCTAGTTAGCTTTCTTTAAAACCATGCTGATTTTCAGGCCTGACCTCACAGATATATTTCGTGGTTCATTTCCAGTCATAACCATTTCTTTTCCTTAAATAAATGCCTTCTGGGAAAAACAGAAGGGACTTATCCTTCTAGCTTATTGACAGTTTGTAGAATAGTTTCACATGGTAATCAAGGGAAAAAAATAAACTTGATTTTATGGTGACTGAGATTGGATGAAGAGAGCTGCTATTTTAATATTTCTTTGTAATGCACCCGGATCAGTCAAGGCTAACAGGCTTTATATAGGACCAGTGTATCCCTGCATTATGGAAGAGGAGGGATGTCCCAGCTGGCAGCTGAATGAGGACTACTGATAACTGGGACAAGACTGGGCACACTTTGTTTTTTTCCTGTCTTAATGAAGGGATTCTTGCTGTGTTCTGTAATCCCAAGAGCTGATCTTTCAACACTTGGGAATAGTGCTCTGGATAGTAGACTGCAAAATTCTGCCGCAGGGACTCATTGTACATTAGAACTCAGCTGATATTAGGGGGAAAAGTTGCATCCTCTTACATGCAGGCCTGTATTTAGGTGGAAATCTTTTGAGTATGAACATTGCTGTTCATTCTTGAAACTGATTTTAGTTGATCGAATACAAAGTCAGTTGAAAAATAAAAGTGCTTTACTGAAGTCTTTTATGTTAGATTCTGTAAATATCTCACAGTCACTATTTCATCTTTTTAGCAATAAGGTCACTAGGGAACAAATTAGTTTCCCAACTTTTCCGATGGAGAAGTCCCCAAAAGTTAAGTTCTTTGCCCACTGAGCAGATTGAAACTGAGGCAAGAAGCTCAAACTTCCTATTCCTGGCCTTATTTCTAGTAGTCTGAAAGCTCTGCATTTTTACATTTATTTGCCATTGCTGTTAGAAATGGGAGGCAGGTGGGGCTGCTGAGGACCTTATGCTGATTCTACAGTCGAGCCACATTAAGCCTGGGGATATAGCATGCTGAGTATCCCCTGCTCTGAATTTGGTTCAGAGGCCACGGTAGACCCAAGGTGTCAGGCCAGAGAAGGGAATTAAAGTGCTACTTGGAAAAGAAAAAACCTGCCTATATTGTAATAGGACCCAGTGAGATAATATCTGTAAAGGGGCTTTGCCCACCTTAAAGCTCTGTAGCCACGCCAGCTGTTAGAGTTAGCATTAGTTAGGCATTGGTGGAATTAAAAGCACTGTACCAAGTATTATAAATGAAACTCCACCAGACACACCTGCTATCCTCCCAGAATTCAGATGTAGAGAAAAAAAATATTATTAGGATTAGCAGTGAGAAAAGCTGTAAAGAACAGTAGTAACCCTAAGCTACAAGGATCGAGCCTGGCTCTGGTGAAGGAGTAAGGATGTGCAGCATTATCAGACTTAGTTGGTGCGCTGGCTGATTTTGCTGAACTGCAGTTTGTTTTTTTCTTTCTTGTCCTTTATTATACAAAAAAGTCCATTAAGTTTTCTAAAAGAAAAATAGCAGCAGTAGTGAAAAATGATTGTTCCTAATTGAGAAGGACTGAAGGTCCCCTCTGAGAAACATTTAAGTTGTTTTGGTTCTTGTTCTTTAGAGCGGTGTTGTTAAACCAGTGTTCTGAATTGTGGGCATCATAGCAGTGGTTGGTGACTTGTCACAGCTTCTCTGCCCTTGCCCTATGGTTAGCAGCCTCCCACTCCCTCTTACTCTCCCAGTCCCAGGGATACCAAATCCCTGCATGCCTAAGAACCAACACCCCCTCCTCCCCAGTCTGTGCCATCCTTTCTCTCATCCCCATCCCCCCCAGCCCTTCCCTCTAATGATACCTTCTCGCCCTGCCTGAGCCTCCTCCCAGGCCCTCTGGAGTTTGGGCTCCATAATTTAGGATCCTGGGATCACAGAGTTAGGTCTGGAAGGGACTAGGCCCAGCGTTTCACCTTATTGTTAATTCAGTTTTATTTTCAGTTCCAGATTCTGGCCCTTCCCCACCCATTGAGAAGGCAAGAGGAACTAAGCCCATTATAAATATGGCTAATTATGCAAAACAAGTTCCTAAATGAAGTGTCAAGAATAAAAAGAAAAGATGCTTCCTGTGCATTCTGAGTCCTTCAGCTCTTTCTGGAGGTGGGAAGCATGTTCGGTTTTGAGGCCTTTGGAGTTTATCCAAATTCCCAAGCCTTTCAAAGTTGATTACAATGTTGTTATTGTCTCAGTTGTTCTCCTGGTTCAGCTCACATCACATACATGTCGTCTGGGTTTTCTGAAATCACCCGCTTCATTTCTGACAGCGCAGTAGTGTTCTGTCACCTTCACACACCACAGCTTTTCAGCCATTCCCCATTCGATGGGCGTGCCCTCAGTTTCCAGTTCTTCACTACCACAGTATGTTTTTCCATACATTTTCCCATGTGAGTCCTTTTCCTCTTTCTTTGATTCTTTAGGGTGTAGACCTAGGAGTACAATTGCTGGGTCACAGTCTAATAGCTTTCTGGGTATCATTCAGAATGGCCACTTCACAGCTCCACCAACAGTGCATTAAAGAACCTGCTTTAATAATGATAGCAATTGCTAGTATTTATATGGTACCTATTATGTGCCAGGCCTTTTGCCATTATTATCTCATCAGAGCCTCACAACAGTCCTGGGAGGGAGGGGCTGTTATTATCCCCCTTTTACAGATGAGGAAACTGAGGCAAACAGGGTTCAGTGACTTACACATAGCTAGCAAGTGTCTGAGGCTGGATTTGAACTCAAAGATGAGTTTTCCTGACTTCAAGCCCTTTGCTCTGTGCATTATGGTGATCCTTAGCTGCCCTGTGCCTGGCACATAAGAACTTAATAAATGCTGGTTGACTGCCTAAAACCCGCCCCTAATTCCCACTTTGTTATCTCTTCTACACAGTTGTTCTGACTAATTCTACTAAATTTGTTATCTCATCTCAACCTTTCCCTTACTACTGCAAGGCAATCCTTTTATTCATCCCTAATTGACTTTCTGTCCCACTTCCCACAACAGTTGTTGCAGATCTCTTCTTTTTCTGAAATTGCCATGCCACCCCTTCCCTACAGCAAATCCAAAGGCCTCAGTCAGCTCGTACTTTACTGAGAGCTCCCTCTTCTTTCCTTCTCATCCCCCTATACCAGAACATTGGCTCCTATTGTCACTTCTGTTGCTGTGGTCCCTGATGAAGGGGTAGCTTTAACTCTTACCAAGGCCAACCCCTCTACATGTACCCTTGATCTGATGATCCCTGGTCTTCATCAGGTTTTCTCCCAGCTCTCATTTTTGGTCTTTTCCCATCAGCTAGTTCCTTGCCTGCTATCTTCTTAAAAAGCTGTCACTAGCCCCCAGAGTTCCTCGAAGCTGTTGTCCTGTCTAAACTGTCTGTGTTCTTTACCATCACTTTTTCTCCTCTCACTGTCTTTTAAATCATCTACAGTCATCCTCATCATGACTGTACTTCCCAGAATTTCTGTTGATTCTTCATTGCCAAATCTGTCCACTTTTTCTCCATTCTTATATTGCGCCACCTCTCTGCAGCATTTGACACTTTGCATCAGTTCATGTGTCTTCCCAGGTTTTTCTGAAACTATGCTGCTCATCATTTCTTGTATTACAGTAGTATTACATTACCGTCATATACCACAACATGTTCAACCATTCTCCAGTTGATGGGCATCCCCTCAGTTTCCAGTTCTTTGCCAGCACAAAAAGAGCTGCTATAAAAATTTTTGTACCTATAGATCCTATTCCCTTTTCTTGGATCTCTTTGGGATACAGATCTCTACTACTAGGTTATTAAAACTAGATGTCCTATAGGACAAATCTAAAGCAGATGATTGCCTCCTCCCATTCTGAGGGATTGTGTCAGGAGCATCGCCATTCTTACAATCACAAGGGGTCAGAAGCTCTGTTTCATTTTCGACTCTTCACCTCTCACTCCAATCCTGTTTACACCTCACCACGTCTCTGAAATCTGTACCTTTCTCTATCTCCGCCATCCCAGACCCTTGCCACCTCTCATCCAGACCGTTGCCGTTGTTCTCTCAGCTTGGCGTCTCTACTCACCCCACCCCGCTAATCCTTTACACTTCTGCCAGACTGATTTCCCTAAAATATAAACTGCACCTTCTCTAGCTATCGCCTCAGCCATCACCTCCAGTGGCTCTCTCTCTTGTTCCTGCCAGGATAATAGAAGAGCCTTGGTTGCCATTTCAAGCCCTTCCTAACCTGGTTCCAACCTACCTTTCTGTTCCTCATACAGAGCTGTAGCATCGCCTGAGTCAAAGCCTTTGTATTTCTTCCTTCTACATAAGACTTTGTCTGTGTGTTTTTATTTTTAAAGGCAGCACATCTATTAATGAAAAGACAGATACCAACATCCCTAGCAATCCTGCCCTTAATCTATATATAGATAAGAGCCATTAATCTCAGTGTCTCCAGTTTCTGTTCAAAGAGACTTTGGAGGGTGTTGGGCAGTCTTCTAGGGAGGGCATCCTGGATGCCATTGGTTCCTTTGGACCTCCACCAACTGAGCAGATGAGGAAGAACTGTCACCACTCTGTCTCTGAGACATAGAGTACCATGTACTTGGGCTGATCCTGGAAATCTGACTAAGCATGGGTTGTGGGAAACAACCAAGAGATTGATTCATAACAGATAGGAGGTTGTTGCTACTTAACATTTCTTGAAACTTCATAGAAAACAACCACCTTTGGGTTGTTTTTCAAGAACTTTTTTAAAAACCTGAAATTAAAGGGTAGGTCTTCGCAAAGATTAATTTTCCCTAGAAAAGCAAGCAAAGGACTAAAATGAATCAAATGCCACATAAATTAGGCAGTGTGTTACAGGGAAGAAGACAGGAAATAAGTTTTCACATAGAGCCTGCTATGTGCCAGGCACTAGGCTGAGCATTTTACAATTATGCCATCCTTTGGTCCTCACAGCAGCCCTGGGAGACAGATGCGTATTATTATCTCCATGTTACAGGTGAGGAAACTGAGGTAAACAGAAGTGAAGTGACATTCCCAGGGTCACACAACTCGTGAGTTTCTGAGATCAGATTTGAATTGAGCTCTTTCTGACTTGAGGCCCAGCACTCTGAGCACTGTGGCACCCTCTGACTGCCTCTTCTGTCATATAGTGGATTGAGTACTAGATCTGGAGTTAAGAGGGATCTTGGTTCTAATTTGGTATCCAGTACTCATTAAACATATTCTAAACCTTAGTTTTTTCTTTAAAATGAAAATAATATCTTTAGTCCTAATTCAAAGGGATATTGTGAGGGGTAGCATGTACATAAAGCACTTTGTAAACTTTTTAGAATTGTAAATGTCAGCAAAACTACTGGTGGGTTAATTAATCTTAGTAAAGACAGAACTTAAATTTTTCCTAAAGATCATGCTTTCAAGTTGTGAGTTTCAAGAGAGAAGAAAAATAAAGTTCCATCCCTAGTAATGGTGACTGTTTTCCTACTGCAATAGAAAACAAGTTAAGAATGTTTATTTTCTGTCACAATAAATATAGTCTTTGAAAAAGTGCATATTAGAAGTTATGTGGAAGATGAAGCAGATCTGAAGTTACCATCCAGCTCGAATTTCCTATTCAGATGAAACTCATTAACTCAGGTTGAGAAGCCACTGGTTGTCCAGTGGGCTTCATTATAATATTTTCTCTGTGTTCTTTCAGCAAAAGAAGTTAGAAAATAAATCTGCAACTCTGCATATAACGGTTCATCACATTTTAAATTTAAATTCGTATTTTCATTGTTGTAACTCTTTCAGGGGAAATAATCCCTTGGAGTGGCAATCTAGATTTTATTCTTGCTCAGGTGTTCATTTTCTCTTTCATTTGGAATTTAGCTGGAACGATAGCAGTATTTCATCCCATAGCTTTGTTTCATCTGAGCCAGGGTAGAAGTGCCTGTCTTAGAGTCACAGACCTGTCACACTGGCAGGAGCATTATGAAGCTAAATGACGTGGTGATGGCCTTCCCTTCCTTCTCCCCCATCCCCACCTCAGGGAGTCTCAAAAGCACATTCAGTTCTCACTTCCTCTTCTGGTTGACTTTGAGGCCGTGACGAACAGGCTGAAGGCCTAGGTCCACATTCCCAAGCTATTTGACCTTCCCCCATTACCTGAACAAGAATGGAGGCACATGTGTATGCCTGTTTTTTTTTCCCATATAAATGGCCAGTTTTTAAGGAAAAACTACATAGTCCTTTCCTCACATCTTTTAGTGGTCTTGCTTGTAGTTTTTATTCCAGTAAGGCACTCCAAGACATAACAGGGCCCGCCAGCTTCATTTCATCACTTTCATCTGTTGGCCAATGATTGCTAAAGCAGCTCTTTTCATTATCCAGAAATTTGCTTCGCCTTCCAAAGTTCCATTCACCCACCCCTAATTCCAGTGGAAGAAACCATCTGAATGATGGAGAAGACTTTGAACCAGCTAGGTTCTGCTGCTCTCTTCTGTCCTCTCATGGAGCCCCACGTCTTCCCGAACAATGTGTCTTGTTTGTGTTTTCTGAAATGTGACTTTTTTTCAAGGTGAGAGAAGACCTTGGCCACCATCCTTCATTTGGAAAGGTAATAGGTACTGGAACCTTGAATGAACACTACTTTTCCTACCTAGGCCAGCAGCCAGATTATCTTCACTGTGTGAAAATCCCTCTCTCTCTGGTGGTTGGAGGAAGGACAGTCAAGTTCGGAGATACACACAGACTCTCGTTCTTTTTCTGCTTAGGGACAAGAAGTGGGAGGGCTTTTTGGTGGTCTGTGATGCAAGAGGCAAAAATTGTCCATTTAAATTGAAGAGAAACTCTGTGGTGGCTACACCAATTACCCTGTTGTGGTTCACTTCTATGAAAGCCATTTCCTACAGTAAAAAGGAGTCTTCTGCTTTCTGTACCAGGCTGTGTAATAACAAATATTTCTGTTTGTCGAAGCCCTCTGCACAACTTGGACAAAGTGATTGTTTCCTTTATCCTTTTTGTGCCGTGAATTGCTTTCCAGCTGCCCCCCCTGATCTGGATTATGTGGACACTATTTTGAAAGGAAATTCATGCTGCTGGTGTACTCTAGCTTCTGTTGGGGAGGAGCAAGTTAATGTCTCCATGAGTGAGTGAGCCTTGTTCTGTAGCTCCTTAGTGTTGGCAGAGTTGTAGCTATTGAGAGGCCAAGGGCCCAGCTGCCCTGGCTGCACAGCAAATCACTGATATTGTGGATGCCAGCACAAATGGGACTTAGTATCAGAGGTCCGGCAAGAGCTGCAAGTATTGGAAAATGACTTCACTGCCACTTCAGCTTCATTTGATATAGGCAGTGAGAAGCACATTCCTCCTTAGAAACCAGAGACTGCGGCTCTGTCCCCTTCTATTCTCTGATTGGGACTTTATATGTGCAATAAAGGTGAGTAGGCGGTACAGTCAGCTTTGCAAAATGAGTGCTAGTGCTCTTTGTGTGGTGGCAAAGAACTGGAAACAGACAGGGTGCTTATCCGTTGGGAAATGGCTATACAAGTGATGGAATATTGCCATGCCGTAAAATAATGCAGTGCAGGGTTTTCAAGAAACCTGGGAAGACTTGTTTGAACTGATGCAAAGTACAACCATATTATAACGATAAACAATTTCAAATGACTTAGGAACTCTGATTAACACAATGACTGATCTTAGTTTCAAGGGACTCATAATAAAACATGCTATCCACCTCCAGACAGAGAGCTAATGGATGGACTCAGAGTACAGACTGTAGTATATTTTCTCTTCTTTCCTTTTTTTTTTGCGGGGGCAGGGAATATGTGTAATGTGGGAATTTGTTTTGCTTGAGTGTGTATTATTTTTCTTGTCTTCTCAATGGGTAGAAAAGGGAAAGGTAGAAGGGAGAGCTATTGGAAGGGAAAATAAAATAAAATTGAATTTTAAAAAAGGAATGCTAGCCAGTTCCAGTAGATCTCATTGAAGGAGGTTTGCTTACGCCTTTCCATAAAGGAACTCATACACACACACATACATACATACTTACTTACTTAACTTACTTACAGCAAGCAAATAAGCAATTTATTAAACACTCACACTAGCCCCATGCCAGTCACTAAGGATGCAGATATGAGTGAATGATATCATTCCTATCCTCAAGGAATTTATGCTCTAATGGGGAAGACTGCACATAAAGGGGTGGGATGTAAGCCCACCATGCTGACCAGGAAGTGACACCGCAGGCCTGGCTTCAGGCAGGACAATGCTGTATCTTGACCAAGGACAAGGAGTTAAGAGTTCTGTTGGGAGGAAAATGAGAGAGCAGGAGGGATGGTGAGGATGTGGCCAAAAAGGGGTGGGGAGGACTGAACTCTAGTGAAAACAGAAGACCCAGGGAGAGGGAGATGGAGCCAGTGACTGGGGAGCAGTCACATTGTTTTAAATCAAGGTGCCCTGCTGTGACAAAGCAGAATAGTATTTCTGAGCTCTGTACTGTTGGAGCTAGACCCTCAGGGATTTTATATTTGCTTTATTTTTATATTCTCTGATTTTTCAGTGAGATGATAGAGTTCCATCCCAGAGTCAAAGATAGCCAGAGAGCAGGAGGTTAAAGAAAATATGCCAGCTCCTTAATCCACATTTAGCCAGATGGACTGGAAAAGCTTTCAGGAGGCGAGTTGATTTTCTCTGCCACATGCATTGCTTCCCAAGTTAGTTTCCAGTTGAAAGATTGTGCTCATTGCTCAGGATTTTATAGCTGGTGCAGGGGGCTTCCTCTAGGCAGAATTTAATTTGATATAGTTATACATTTTTCTTTGTAAGTGGCATGCTAACATTTGCAGGCTTTTTAATAGACCGCAGTGGACAGCACACAAAAGTTCTCCTGGCAAGAAAGTCCTTCAGGTGTTGGGATCCCAGTCCCTTCTCATTGCCTCTTGGCTGCTGCTATAACCACTCTCTGGGATCTTGAGGAGTCCCAGATGGGACCAGTGGTAGAAAAGGGCAATAAATAGTGTCCTCTTGTGAGCTCCTTACTCATGTGCTTTGCATGAGAAAAATGCCATTGTGGGCTGTGTTAGAAGCTGTATTTAATAATTCTTTTAAAACCGTCTTAGAAATATAAATGTCTTGTTTTGTAGGGTAATAAATTGTTTCCTTCAACTGAATCTGATCACATTGATTTCCCAAATTCAATTGACCACAGGGTGAAGGTACCTCTTTTTCTTTTCTTTTTTCTTTTTCTTTTTTTTTTTGGATACACAGTCACCGTTCCTGTTAAATAATTTGTGCTTAGGAGGTCCACACTTGCTTAATACTTTGGAAGGAAAAACTGACCTTTCCATTCTTGCAGAGAGGAGAATACCGTGAAGACAGAAATTAGGGCAAGGGCAGATCGTGATGTGACATTTTCCCTTTCCCAGGCTACGTCAAAGCCAGACTGAGTGGGATGAGGACAGAGAATGGATCATGAACAAGTTTCATTTCCTGCCGGCCGGCTGGGTGGGAAAGATTTTTCATCATTGGTGACTTTGATTTGACACAGATGCCAGCCATCTCTCTGAACCTCTCATGAATACACGTGTTGCTAAGTCTGCTTCCAGAGCTACACAAAGGATGTGTATTCCAGAGGTGTTCCACGTCAGCCACACCTCCCAGCCCAGGTTTCTGTGAAGTTAGCTTGTCTCTTGTCCCTGTGTTTCAGTTCCTGAGGTTTGGAGCTGCACCTCCTACTTGAGGACCTTCCAGGCATTTGTACTTCTGTCATGTCAGAGACTTTTATTTTAACTCATTTCCCTCTGCCAGGTCAGACTGTCCTTGATAAGTAACAGATGTACGCAACAGAGGCAACAAATTAGTGGAGAGAATCTCATCTGGTTACATATGATAAAGGAAAAAGAATTCTCTTTCAAAACCATTTTAAAATATTCATTGTAATACTCAAATACTCCACTGGATCTGTGACTTCATCCCTTGGGATATTGCCTCAGTTGATAGGGACCATAATCCATCCCTTGGCCTTGCCATGTGACCAGCTTATTTTTTTCCCTATTATTTATTTTTCTATCTTTTATCTTTGTTTTCTATCTTTTTGTTTCTATCTTTTGTCCTTGTTTTCCATAGATCTTCATTGGTTGTAGGGTGTATCCTGTTTATACCCGTCATCTGCCTCTATCTTGCTCTCTGGATGATACTCATTTTTAGTTCTTTAGTTACTATTTTGTCCCTATCTCACAGCCACACAATAACCCATAACCATTCTAGCCACCTATAATTTTCAGATCCTTGAACTCTGATTCCCAAATTCTTCCAAACTGACCCAATTGGTGCCCAAGTTTCTGTGCTTAGGGTCAGAATGCTACCCCATGGATTATCAATCAGTTATTCAGTCCTGACTCTCACACCTACCAATACACAGGGTTATTATATCATTATGTCTATGTGCAGGTGGACTTTCCCTCCAAGTTAACCATCCAGAAGCTAACACCTAAGGCCCCCTTGTTAATTTCTGAAATTACACTTTTGCTATGAAATTATTTGCTTTTATCTCAGTTATATTGATGAATGATAAAGATAGACTTAGGTAGAAACGTTTAATGACTGCCAAAGGAGTAATAATTTGTCTTGTTGGCATTAAATGCAATTAATTCATCCCCCTTCCTTGTATTCAAATAGACAAGGCATATAATTCTGGAGAGCTCACTGATTAAATTTTAATGTCCTTTGTTTGCTGTCATTTAGGGCATACTCAGTAATGCTGAACCTTTACTTGATTTTCTCCCAGAAATTTATTTTAAGGAAATCAAAATTCAGCTACCAGATACACAAGGGGAAAAGACAGTCCTAATGGGGTCTTACTTTCTGTGAATGAGACATGTTTCATCAGATCACATCCCTGGGGAACAGAACTTGCTCGTGGCCTGAAGCATGCTTGGTGGCATCTCCCTGACTGATCAGAGCTCCATTGCTCATCTTCCTGAAGCATTTCTGAAGCCTTGTGTGCATTTCCCCTAGTATGTGCTTAATCATTGTTGAACGATTCAATGTGGGATGTGCTAGAGGCCTTCTCACAGATCTAGAACCAGAAGGACCTCAGAGAAATTTAGTCTAACTCCACATTTTACTGTATGAGGAAACTGAGTCTTAGAATTTGTCCAACAGCTTGCCTGAGGTCATATATGCAGTAAATGGCTGATCAGGGACTTTCATTCAGGTCCCCAGACTCAGAGTACTTTTGCATGATCTCACTGTCTTCTCTTCTCACAGTGGTCAGAATGACCCATCATTATTTCCATAAGGTCTGAGTCAACCAGATTCATAAATGGTGTTTTTTGATGGCTTGGGGTCTGACTAGGCTGGGCTTTGTCACGTTCCACACTTGCAGCCCTGGTGCTCGAGACTGGCCTGGCAGTTCCTCATGAGTAACTTCCTGTCTTTTGTATCTGTGCCTTCCTTCAGACTAATCCCTCTTCTTCTGCTCCATTCCCCAGCCCCCCTTCCTCTTACCTGGAATTCCCTCTCTTTTTGCTGTATCTTCCAGAATCTCTGGCTTCTTGAGGAACTTAGCCCCTGCACCGTGCCATACATGGGGCCTTTCCTCATCCTTTCAGCTTCTAGCACACACCCAAATCATCTCTTATTTATTTTGCATATCTGTGTACCTGTCATCCTAATTAACAGATTATAAACTCCTTAAGTGAGGGCAGAGACTGTCTCATTTTTTCTTTGGATCTCCAAAGCCTAGCTCTGGACCTGGTACATAAAAAATGCTTAATAAAAGCTTATTGATTGACTGATGAAATGTATGAACCTGGAAATATGTAATTGATGTAATTGATGAAGGAAGTAGCCTAGGATAATGGTATATACAAAAACCAAATAATATTTTTTAATGGGATTACTAAATTAGTAGATGAGGAAGATGCTGTGGATACAGTTGACCTAGGTTTTAGAAAAGTTTTTGACAAAATACTTCTTACTCTTTTGGTGAAGAAGATGGAGATATCGATAGGGATCCCCAGGGGTCTGTGCTTGGCCTGGTGCTGTTGAATACTTACCTGTTCACTGACTTGCATAAAGGTATAGTTGGCGTGCTCATCACATGGTGCAGATGACACCAAGCTGGACAGAGTCATTAACACAATGGGTGACAGAGTCAGGATCCAAAAGGATCTCAGTAGGCTGGAGCACTGGGAATGAATCCAGTAAGAAGAAATTCAGTAGGGATAAAGGTAAAGTCTTGCACTTGGGCACAAGAAAATCAACTTCACAAGCATTAGATGGGGGTGGGGGGGTGGTGTGCATGGATAGATAGCAGTTACTTTTGCAAGAGATCTGGGGGTGTGAGATCACAGATCCAAGAGACCTTCTGCCACAGTGACCTCTAACCCTGAACCAGCTGTTCTTTGAGCCTGGTTCTGAATCCTCTGATGGGATGATCCCTATCTCTCCATCTTCTTCACCAGAAGAGTAAGAAGTATTTTGTCAAAAACTTTTCTGAAATCTAGGTCAACTGTATCCACAGCATTTCCCCTGTCTACCTAGTTTGATAATCCTGTCAAAACCGGTAATGAGATGGATCTGGCATGAGCTCTTCTGTGTGAAACCTGCTGGCTTTTTGTCATAACTGCTCAGTGCTCATCCTTCTAGAGTTTGGCACTAATCAAAGTCAAACTCTCAAGACATTAGTGACACTACTCCTTTATTTAGAAATCGGTTTGTTCGCCCTGCTCTGATCTTGTGGGGGACCTCTCCCCTTTCTGTTACCTTTCAGATATCACAGTAGCTGTGATCATATCTGCCGGTTCTTTCAGAAACTGAGGGTTTCGTCACCTGGGCCAAGTGACTTGAATTCACTAAGAGCACCTGGATGCCTTTCTTACCTACTTATCTTGGGTGCCAACTCCCTGTTAGTCATTTTTGTCCTGCTGCATTCAGGTGCAAAGGCCATTCTCTTGTGCAGAGAAGATAGAAGTGGCCTAAGAATTGGGCAGCTCTGCCTTCTTGCTGTTGTTAGATCTCTTCCCATGCACCTGAAGGAGAGTTCAGTTCTCCTTTTTCTGTCCCCCTTTTTCTCCCAGCAGAGCTGGTTTTTAACTTGTTGTTGCCCTTGGTTTTTCTGAGCTTTATGTTTCTGACACTGATTATATAAGTGTACCAGTCTTTCTGTAACCTGGCCTGTCTTCCTTGGTACATTTTGTTTTGTTTTTTAATCTAGATGGATTGGTGAGTTTACTGTGCATCTACATTGTTCTCTTCACACAAATCCCATTTTTCCTCATCATTAGAATTGTTTCCCTTTGTATCTTTGGAATTTCATTCTTGAGAATTTCCCTTTAGTCCTAGGATGACTTTCGCTAGCTAGAGATTGTAGACTGTGTTTGGATAACAGCACCTGGCACATAAAAGGCGCTTTAAAAATTCTTGTTGATTGGTTAATAGATTGACTAGCAATCCATTCCCTATAGTCTTTGAGCTTTTAATGGATTACTCTGGGAATTTTCTCAGTAGGGAAGTGGGACAGATGCTTTGGCTTGGGTTTTACTTTTTGTTTTCACAGATATGTACACTATACAGAGAAATGACTTGAGAGAATGATAATATTAACTAGCCCATAATGCTGACTCTCAGGGAACATTCTGTGAATCTGGTGCTGCAGAAAGGAACAACTTTGCTCTACAAACACGATCAGTACTAAGGTGATTGTGTTGCTTTGCCAAAGGACTTTTTAGTGGTTGCTGCAGTAATGTGACCCCAGATCTGATTCAACCTGTGATTCTTGGGACTACTTCTGGGCCTGTTCTCCCGTGGCCATCTCCATACTGGCAATTCCTCCATCTCCAGTCTCTTCCGGTAGTGGTGGGTTTTCCCCTGAACCTCCATTTGAAGAAGCACTAGCTACAGACATGTTTATTTCAAACCTGGTTCATCCCATGATTTCCAGGACTGCTTCTGGACCTTGTCTCAACATATATATATATACCTTTCCATTCTCCCTTTCAACTCCCCCATTAGAATGTAAGCCCCTTGGGATCAGGGATAATCATACTTTTTGCTTATATTTGTAGTCTTAGCACAGTGACTGACACATAAGTGCTTAATAAATTCCTAATCTATTGATCCATTTATTGATCTAATGTCATGTGCTTGAGGAAGAAACAATATGAGTAAGTGCTGAGTAAAATGCCTCATGATCTAGCCTTATATGTCCATCCATGACTCATACCTGTCCTTGTTAGCCTGCTCTTAGAAATAATCTCTGAGTATTATTTGTCTGTTTACAGTAGCTTTTTTGTCAAGAAAACCCCATCTCAGTGGGCCAAGCCTACTGTCACTGTCTGCTGTAGAATCTTCTGCCCAGAAGAGATCCTCAAAGATCATCCCCTTTCCCTCATGGCATCAAGCAGACCTGGGAATGTGGCGTTGCATAGGAAAAAGAGCATACTAGACAGGGAGTAAGGAAGACTGGGCTCTAGCTTTGACTCTGCTGTTAACTAACCATGTGAATTTGGACAAGTTGCTTAGCCTCTGGTCGTTAGGTTCTCATGCTTCTAACTGTGATTCTCCATATGTCTAGGATCTCAAACAAGTCTCCTCCATAGCCTTCTTCAGCAACCATTTTCAGTAACCTTATAGAGCACTGTTGTTGTATAGTTGAGTCATGGCCAACTCTACTTGACCCCATGATCTTGGCAAAGATACTCTAAGTTTTGCCATTTCCTTCTCCAGTATTTCCCCATTTACAAATGGGAAACTGAGGCAAATAGAGATTAAATGACTTGCCTAACTAGTAATTGTTAGAGGCAAGATTTGAACTCAGATCATCCTGGGTCCAGACCCAGTGCTCTATCTGCTGCACCACCTAGCTGCCCCTCACTGTTCCAGTAAAGTTGCTGTTCTTTAGCACCTGATATCGTTACTGTTTTCCTCAGTCTTGAGCCCCTTAGAGTATATACAGTAGGAGCCAGAATATCTCTAAGGACCATGAAGCAATGCAGAGCTGTTTCAGAAAATAACTGTGTGGGAATGAAGGGTCTATGGTAATGCTGCAAATCAGTAGACAGTAAAGTAAACAAACAGGGAAAAATTCCCTTACAGTCAACAACTGTTAATTTTTTTTGGTTTGTTTTTTGTTATAATGGCATTTATTTAAAATAAATATGTTGCTACAAATCATTTTCCTTGCCTACAGGACTTAAAAAGAAACAGACCAGACTAGTGAAATAGCAAGCTTGCTCTAATCAAATAAGGGATACTACCACCTTGTTCTTAATTCCTAGACCTTTTAGGAGTGTTGTGTGGTTTTTGGTTGTTTGGTGGTTTGGGAGCTTATGTTTGTTTTTTCTTGGTGGTTGGCATTCTTGAGGAAGACTAAAGAAGGCCAGATGGAGGTTGGGAACGTGGCACACACTGTCAGACTCTCAAGTTCTTTGTTCAAAGGAATCACTCAGTAAATAGGTAGAGTGGAAGAGGAAAGGATGTTTTTGGACATCAATGTGATATAATTACAAAAACTATCAATAAAAATGTTTTAAAGTCATTGATGGCTTTGGACAGAGCAATTTCAGTAGGGTGGTGTGAATGAAAGCAGATTGCAAGGAGCTGAGAAGTGAGTCAGGGGTGAGAAGGTGGGAGCAACAAGTATAGATAGCTTTTTCTTTTCCTTTTAAAAAAGTTATTTATTTTTAGCATTAATTTTTCTAAAAAATCTTGAGTTCCAAATTCTGTCCTTCCCTCCACCCCTCCCCAACCCATTGAGAAGGCAAGCAATATATTATCCACGTGAAATCAGGCAGCACATGTTTCTATATTAAGCATGTAGCCAAGAAAATTAAAAAGTGAAAAATTATACTTGAATTTGCACTTAGTTCATTAGTTCTCTCTATAGAGATAGTTACTATTTTTCATCATGAGTCCTTTGGAATTTGCCTTGGATCATTGTATTAATCGAAGTAGCTAACTCTCTCACAGTTGATCATCATTACAGTAGTGCTTAAACAGCTTTTTCTAGTAGTTTCACTTTGAAAAAAGGGAAAATAGACCATAGTAACCAAAAAGGATTTTTTTTTAATTACAAGAGAAATCTGGGCACGTTTATTGGCATCAAGGAAGAGACCGGTGAATAAAAAGAGATTGAAATTTAATGATTGAGAAGGTTGATTGGAAGAGACAAGCTCCTAGGAGAGGCAGGAGGAGATGAGTTCAAGAGCCATTCTAGAGCACAAGAAGGTGGGGCAGCCTCAGCAGAGAGAAGGATCCTTGGAGACTGAGGGCAGAGAATGATTCTGAGGTCTTTTGAAGTGTAGGCTTGGGGAGGAGAAGGCACTCTCAGTGGATAGAATCAATTACTTCTAAGACAGTCACTGAGTGAAAGTTAACAGTCTTGTTGGTGGGGATGCCATGGAACTACTCAAGTTTTTACTAGCAGAAATTCAGACTGTGGGACTTCATTCCTTGCTCAGAGTTTTAATGTACAGCTATCATTTGTTTCTCCTGTTAATGAATGGCATTGGGAGCAGAGAGTTTGCCATCTAGGTTAAAACATTGATGATTTATTCTTTTCCATTCACTCACAATTGTTGAATAAATGAGATTCTATTACTCAGGGATGCTTTCTTTAGACAGGATGCCTTAAAAGTGGTATGCTTAAAGTGGGAAATGTACACCACTCTGTCACCACATGTGATGGAGTAGATAGATATATGTCTCTGTCACAGTCATGTTTTCACTAGACTGAAGCAACCAGAACATAATATATGTAAAAATAGATTCTACATCCCCCTGAAAACTTGAGGTGGGCAACTATATGAGCTGAAGCTAGAAATCATATACCTGGAACCTAGCATCTGGGGTTCATCTTTAAGGGAGAATCTTGAGGGTACAAAATCCTTCAAGGGACCAGTGAACCATGTTCCAAGAGGAAGCTGCAGATCTCTTTGTCACAATGAGATATTCATGTTTTAAGTCTCCTGGCTGATCCTATAAACATGTCATCTTCCTTGATTTAGCCTCAAATAAATGGCAGGTGATTTTTCTCTGGAGATTCACAAATTAAGGAAACATAAACCATGTTAATGACCAAGTGAAAACAGATCTGGAAGCCTTCCCAAAAAATACTGTCACACAGGTTAAGTTTGTGGGGTGAAGGAAGATTGCTTTTCCCCTCTTTCTTAGGAGCCTTCTCTCTACTCTCTAGCCAAATCACTTTCTCCTGGGCTTTTCACTGATTTGTTGAAAAGGCATTTCCTTAGCAGGTGCAACAATAGTATAAGGGTTTTGGAAGAACTACAGGCTGTGTTGAGCTTAACTAAATAGAGGGGCCATGTTGAAATATGAATTAATTGGCAGACCCTTTCAGAATAAGAGGGAGTTTGCAAAAAGGGCAAAAATAGGGTTCACATGCCTTGTAGGAATCCCCAGATTCTGATGTATCTAATTAGCAATGAGCTCAAATGCCATAGTTGTCCACTGTGTGCAGCACTGTGAAGGAGAAGGCAAAGGAGATCTCCTGGCCATCCAGTTGGGAAGGGGAGGTAGGAAAGATGGACTCGGCACACCTGAAGCAGCCTCTTAATCCCTAGTAAGCAGACTCTCATCCATACCACCTGTGAGACATTTCAGACAGCTGTCTCCTTTAGTTCTGTTGAGGGCACCACCTTCTTCCAGGCTCTCAGATTTACATGCTGGGCATGGGCCTCTGCTCCTCTCATACATCTCAGATGTCCTTTCAGTTCTTAGATCTGGCCATTTCTGCCAACACAACACTTTGAAGCCAGCGCCTTCTCTCTCCTCGCAGAGTCCACCTTCATTCAGGCCCTCCTCACCTCTCACTTGGACCACTGCACTGTCTCCCTAATTGATTGCCCTTTCCTCAAGTCTCTCCTCTCTCCATTTCATTCTTCACACAGCTGCCAAAGGGGTTTTCTGAAAGACTTAAGTCTAACCATGGCACTCCTTACTCAGTAAACTCACATGGTTCCCTATTTCCTCTAGACTAAAATATAAAGCCCTACATTTGGCATTTAAAGCTCTTCACACCTAGCTCCTCCCTTTTGCTTTCCTCTCTGCCAGTCATGCACTTTGTGGTCCATCCAAACTGGCCTCTCCTGTCTTTCTGACTCATGGCACCCCATCTTTGCACTGACCCTGCTTCATGCCTGGTAGGCACTCCCTCTTGACCTCCACCTCATAGACTCACTTCCTTCCTTTAAGATGCAGCTCAAGCACACATGCTACACGAGACCTTTCCCAATTCTCTATCCCCCTTCCCTAGTTACTGTCCCTACTATCTCCCTCTCTGCCTTCTATTTATTTAGCATACACTTATATATGTATTCACTTTCTCCCCCAGGAGAATATAAGCTGCATGAAATCATCATTACTTCTTTTTGTTAGTTTGTTTCTGTATCCCCAGCACTTAGCCCAGGGTTTGGCATAGAGGAAATGTTTAAAAAATGCTTTCTGATTGAGGCATTATGGACAGAGAAATAGCTTTGGAGTTAAGAGACCCCTGTGTTCAGGCCCTGGCTGTGGGATATAGTAACTGGAGTACCATGAGCTAATCTAGTGACTTAACCTCTGAGTTCAGCAGGCAGCTCTAAGATACTGCTTACAGGGGATCTGCATCACAGGACAGTGGGGTGAGGGACTTGGGGGTGCTGTTTATGGACTAGAAGTTTCAGACACCGATGAAATCACAGGTCTGGAGCAAATGTTGGAGGGACCGGTGGTCTATTACATAGAAGACCCTCCCCAATTTTTAAAGAACTCCACTTTATCCAGGCACAAGGAGCAAAGGAAGGCAGGGAAAGGAAGGAAATATGCATTTATTAAGTAGCTACCATGTGCCAGGCACTTGGCTAAGTGCTTCATAAATAGTATCTCATTTGATCCTCATAACAACCCTGGGAGGTAGGTGCCATTATCATTCTCATTTTTTAGTTGAGAAAACTGAAGCAGTTAAGTGACATGCCTAAGGTCACACAGCTCAGAAGCTGCCTTTGAACTACTGGAAGTGAGACTGATAAAGACGTAGAAAAGTTGGGTTTTGTTTGTTTTTTTTCTCCCCAGTTAAGGATAGAAGGGAGAAAAAATAGATTTGAAAAAACAGTCTAATTTTAGAAAATATATAGTGTGGAAGAGGGGACTAAGGCAGTTAGAGTAAGTCCAACTGGGAAGAAAAAACATGTGACAGTAAAAATAGGGGTGGGGGTTGGAAATAGAGGGGAGACAGAGCTCCGTCTGCTCCAACTTCAGATTTAATTCAAATTAGGGATACAGATGAAAAGAGTGATCAGGATGGAACAATAGGATTAAATGGAAAGGGATTCCTGCGAGCTAAAATTTGATCAGAAGCCCTTGGAGATCTTCCCCCTGCCCTGTACATTTCTTTTCTTGGTTCTTCCTATGAACAATTTTTTGTTTTATAGAACAATTTCACAAAACAATTTTTGCCTTTCTCTTACTCTTGAATTCTAGGTGCATGTCATTTTAAGCTTATGCAGAACAAAAATGACTCACCTACTGATATTGCAAAGCCAGGGACCACCCAGAATTTCTCCCATTTTTACCATCTAATTGCATTATAGGCTTTTTTCCTTTGCTTCAGCTATACTTGACTAGAAAACATGCTGCCTGCCAATACTCAAATAAAAGCATTTGGTGTTTCTCCTACAGCAAATGATGGCATCTTCAGCATGGAGAACAGAAGCTGAGCATTCCCTGCTTCCAGAATTAGGAATAGCTTTCACCTAAAGGGAAAACTTAAGGGGAAAATTATTTCAGAAACCTTTTTAAAAATAATTGCAACTATTCCTTAATGTTGCCATCTGGTGTTGTTTGTATCTGAAAGTATTCCCTGTGACCCTCAGTCCTATAACTGATACAAGCTCTGACCTGATGCTACAAAGAACATTCCAACAAATTGCTTTTAAGACAAAGTGACTTCCTTTCCCCAGCGTGTTAAAGTTAGTAACAGCTATCAGAAAAGAATGCTTTGCTGGAACCCTAGATTGCTTTCTGTCTCTTCTTCCAGGAGAGAACATGAGTGTGGTTCCCATGGAGATGCAGTTCTCTGCCTGTGGTCAATATATACATGAGCACCTTGAGTTGAGCTGACAAGGAGACACTGCTTCCTCACTGAGGCCTTCTTTGTGTTGGGTCTTTCTTTAGGCTGAAAAGAGCAAGTGGCATGAGCAGCCTTTTGGGGAAGATCGGAGCCAAGAAACAGAAGATGAGCACCCTAGAGAAATCCAAACTGGACTGGGAGAGCTTCAAGGAGGAGGAGGGCATTGGTGAAGAGCTCGCTATCCATAATCGAGGAAAAGAGGGGTAAGATATCTTGGCTCAGAGGATGATAGCCCTGGGCCAGATTCTGTTGGGAGAATAAGTTCATCCTGGCTATTTTAAAAGGCTGTTTGGGGCAGGGGGTAGAGTTGAGGGAGGAGACGTACAAACTCTCTCCAGGTGCTAGAGTGCCATTTGTTTTGCTTAGGCTGTAATGACAGACCCAGTAAAATATATAGCATCTCCTAAAGAGCATAATTGACTTCTCTGGCAGATCTGCTCCTCCAGTTGTTCTGGCAAAACATAGGAAAGATTTTTTTAAAAAATATTTCAATTTACTATTTATTTTTAGCATTCTTTTGTTCTTAAATTTTGAGTTCCATATTCTCTCCTTACCTTTCTCCCTCTCCCCCACCCATTGAGAAGGTAAGCAGTATGATGTCATTTATACATATAAAATCATACAAACCATATTTCCACATAGTTTTTTCAAAAAAGCAAGACAAAGAAAGTGAGAAAATTATACTTAAGTTTGCAATCAGAGTTCTCCAGCTCTCTCTCTGGAGATGAGTAGCATTTTTTCATCACAGAGTCCTTTGGAATTGTCATGCATCATTGTCTTCATCAGAGGAGCCACGTCTTTCACAGCTGATCATTATTACAACCTTGCTGTTACCATGCACAGTGATCTCTTGGTTCTTCTCACTTCACTTTGCATAAGTTCTTATTGGTCTTGCTATGTTTTCTGAAACTATCCCTCCCTCCTCATTTCTTATAGTATTGTATTCCATCACAACCATGTACCACAGCTTGTTTAGCCTTTCCCCAGTTGATGGGCATCCCCTCAATTTCTAGTTCTTTACCACCTGCTGCTCTAAAGATTTTTGTACATATAGATTCTTTTTCTTCTATCTCTTTGGGATATAGACCTAGTAGTGGTATTGCTGGGTCAAAAGGTTTGCACAGTTTTACAGCTCTTTGGGCATAGTTCCAAATTGTCAATTCACTATTCCAACAGCAGACTGTTAGTGTATCTGCAATTTCCCTCATCCCTTCCAGCATTTGTCATGGGGGGACATGTGTGTGGTGGTACCTCAGAGTTGTTTTAATTTGTACTTCTCTAATCAATAGTAATTTAGAGCATTTTTCATTACTGTAGATAGCTTTGATTTCTTCTTCTGACAACTACTTGTTTGTATCCTTTGACCATTTATCAATTGGGGAATATCTGTTATTTTTATAAATTTGGCTCAGTTCTAAACTCAGCATATATTTCAGAAATGGGGCCTTTATCAGAGAAACTTGCTATAAAAATTTTTTATATTACTTTGTTGTCTATGGTACTTTTTAGCATAATATAGTTTCCCTAGTTATTTCTTTAAATTAGGTCTAGTTTTGCTTTTGCTTTGTCTGAGATCGTGATTGCTACCCCTGCCCTTTTTTACTGTAACTGAAGCATATTAGAATTGTGCTCCAGTCCTTTGTTTTATCTCTGTGTGTGTCTTTCTGATTCAACTGTGTCTCTTAATAAACAACATGTTGTTAGTTTCTGGTTCTTAATCCATGCTGTTATCTACTTCCTTTTTATGAGTAAGCTCATCCCATGCGCATTCACAATTATTATTAACTGTGTATTTCCCTCCATCCCATTTTCTGCTTTTTCTTCTCCCTCCTTCTCTCTCTTTTTATCCTGCCCTTCCAAAAGTCTATTTTACTTCTAACTACTGCCTCTCTTTTGTCATGGCCTCTCCCACTTTCTCTTATCTCCTTCCCCTCCTAGTTCCCTGTTGGGTAAGTTGCATTTCTATATACAACTGAATGTGTATATATCTTTAAACCAATTCCAATGTGAGGTTCAAGCCTTGCCTGCTTCTCCTCCCACCCCCACATTTCCCCCTCCACTGTAAAAGCTGTTCTCTGTAAACCTCTTTTTATGTGAGAAAAGTTTCCCCATTCTCCCCCTCCCCGTACCCCCTTTTTTTCACTTCTTCAATTTTTTTTTGAGATCATTCCATCATAATCAACTCACACCTATGTCCTCTGTGTATGTAAACTCCTTTAAACTGCCCTAATGATAAAGTTCTTGGGAGTTATGTGTATCATCTTTTCATATAGCGATCAGTTGGATTGAGTCCCTTAGTACTCTTTCATATTTGCCTTTTTATATGTCTCTTCAGTCTTACATTTGAATGTCACATTTTCTAATCAGCTCTGGTCTTTTCATCAGGAATGCTTGAAAGTCCTCTATTTAGTTAAATCTCGATTTTTTTCCCCTGAAGGATTACACTCAGTTTTGTTGAGTAGATTATTCTCTCTTGTAATCCTAGCCTTTGCCTTCTGGAATAGCGTATTCTAAGTCCTCTTGTTTAATGTGAAAGCCACTTAATCTTGCGTGATTCTGACTGTGGTCTCACATTATTTGAATTATTTCTTTCTGGTTGCTTGAAGTATTTTCTCTTTGACCTAGGAGTTCTGTAATTTGGCTATAATATTCCTAGGAATTTTCATTTTGGGCTCTCTTTGAGGAGGTGATTGGTGGATTCTTTTAATTTCTATTTTACCCTCTGGATCTAAGAGAGCAGGGTAATTTTCCTTGATAATTTCTTGAAATACATCTAGGCTCTTTCTTTGATCATGATTTTGAGGTAGACCAATAATTCTTAAATTATCTCATTGATCTGTTTTCCAGGTCATTTACTTTTTGTGGTGAGAAATTTCACATTTTCTCCCTATTTTTTCATTCTTTTGACTTTGTTTTATTGTTTCTTTATTATCTCATGGAATCATAAACTTCCACTTGTCCAGTTCTAATTTTTAAGGAATTATTTTCTTCAACAAGATTTTTGTACTCCAAGCTCTTCTCTTTATTGGGTTTTTGTGCCTCTTTTACCATTAGGCCAGTTCAATTTTTTAAGGTGTTATTCCCTTCAGTATTTTTTGTGCCTCTTTTACCAAGCTGTTAATTCTCTTTTCATAATTTTCTTATATCACTCATTTGTTTTCCCAGGTTTTCCTCTGCCATTCGTCTCTTCCTTTAGCCCTTCCAGGAATTCTTGTTGGTCTTAGATCCAATTAGCATTATTTTTGAAGCTTTTTTTTGGTAGCTGTTTTTATGTCTTGGTCTTCTCTGACACTGTAGTAGCTTTTTATGGTCAGATTCTTTTTTCATTGTTTGCTTATTTTTTAATCCTGTTTCTTAACTTTGAATTTTATATTAAAGTTGGACTCTGCTCACTTGAGGGTAGCGAGGCACTGTCCAAGTGTTAAGACATTTTTGTGCTGCTGTTTTCAGAGCTAATTTGGAGAGTCTGCAAGTTTTTGGTGCTTCCAAGGTAGTGTGATCCTGAGAGAGGTGTGGTCCCTGCTTTTCTGGTCTGTGCTTTGGTCTTTACCCAGTAAGAACCCCTCCTCCCCTGCAGTCGCAAGCACTAATGTTACTTTTTGCCGTAAAACCATGACCTAGAACTGCTCAAGGGCAATAGATTTGCTGGTCAGTGCCAGCAGAGGGTCCCCTGTAATCTGTTTCTGACCAGCTGTCTGATGCCCTTACCATCTCTACTGAGAACTCCTGCTTTTGCTTCAGTTTCATGAATGGGCTCCACACTGGCCTCTACCTAGTGTCACAGACTTCTCCTGATGACCTCTTAAATCTTCTTAGGCCAGAAAAATGTCTCACCTCAACCTTTTGATGGATCTGGTGCTCCAAAATTTGATTTGGAGGCATTTTGTTAAAGTTGTTTAGAGGGGAATATTGAGACAGTTCAGCAGAGTGGCTGCCCCTGATCTACCATCTTGGCTCTGCCCTGCCCTTCCAAGTCTGAACAGATATCTTAAACAGAAGTTGCCACATACACAGCCTCTTTCATCTGGGCTATTGTGGTCCCAGGCTGGGCTGCAGCTGGGCCCTCTTGGACACATTCTTCTAATCCTTTGGTCTCAGCTTTGTGTTGTACCATAAAACACTCCTGTACCATCAGCTGCAGGACTTTCTTCTTTGTGGGTGGGCACAAACCTACCACAATGTGATTGCTCTGCTTATCAGAAGGGAGGGGTCACTTTTCTATATTCCTCTTCTTGTGATTGAAAATAGGTAAAGAAATAAATAGTAAATAATAAAAGAAAGAAAGAAAGAAAGTTTGATGAATCCATAAAAGATGAGGAATAGAGGGGGATCTGTACTTGTAGTATTTCTTTCCCACTTTCTCATATGCAGATAAGCTTTTCAATTTTTGCTAGGGGAGGATCCATTCCAGGCATTGTGCTTAATTTAGGAGCAATTAACAGTTAGTCTGGATGGACAGTTTGATTCCAGTAGATGTAGTCCTAGGAAGACTATCCTAGGACCATCATGGGAGAGCAGTTTCCATTTTATGATGAAATTGGAAGCCAGATTGCAGAGCGTTTAGAAGACAGTAAGAGGAGAGGAAAGGGAGGCAATGAGTATAAATGGTTTTTTCAAGGATTTTTTTTAATCTTTTTCTTTAATTTTTAGTTTTCAGCATTCACTTCCAGAAGATTTTCAGTTTTAAATTTTCTCCCCCTGTCTCCCCTTCCCCCAATCTGCTGTCCCTTGTATCACCCTTCCCTTCTGTTATCCCCCTCCTTTCTGTTTTCCTGAAGGGCAAGATAGAGTGCTATACCATTGCCTGTATATCATTTTTTCAAGAATTTTAGCTAAGAAAGAGCAGAGGGATGTAAGAGGATGATTAGTGGAAATGGTAAGATCTCGTGAGGCTGTTTTTTACGGACAGGGAAGCTCTGGATGTATTTGTAGGCACGGGGAGATGGAAGATTAAAAGGGCAGTCTGCTGGGAGAGACCAGAGGAGAGGAGATGAAGGGTTGGCACAAAGCATCTCCTCTTCCTCAGGGCCCGAAATAAAGGAGGACACTGTCAGACACTCGTGAGGAGAGATCCCACAGGCCATAACCACTTGCTGTGTGCTGGGCAATGTACTGAGTCTAATAGAGATACCAAAAGGAAAACCGTATAATTCCTGCCTTCAAGGAGCCTCCATTCTTCTGGAGGAAAAGATATGTACATGGATAATTAAACCCAGAGTGTAAAGAGAGAATGTTGATAGGAGAAGGGCGTGGGAATCAGGAGAGAACTAATGGTTAAGGGGTACCAAGAAAGGCCTCATGGATTTGAGCTGAGTCTTGAAGGGAGATAGGGATGAGAGCTTTCTAGGCATAGGGGACAGCATTTGCAAAGGCATGGAGGTGTAGGATGCCTCTCCCAGCAGGGAGGATTATAAGCCTGTGACACTACATCCAGCTTACATTGTACATTTAACTCACAGGAGACAGGCCATCTTTCCAGAAGTGTAATGATAGGACTGAGCAGGGGGAGGGGCCCTCAGCATGCTCTGTGCTCATCCTCAAGGACAAGGTGACAGGCAGAGTCACCAGACATCACAGAAATGGGCACCACACGCACGTAGCTGGAAGGAACAAAGGAGATGCCCAACAACTGGGGAATGGCTAAATAAGTTGTGGTATATGAGGGTCAAGAAGTCTTACTATGCTATTAGAAATGATGAGCATGCAAGCGCAGTCAAGCTAATGCAAAGTGAAATAAGCAGAGCCAGAAAACAACACACATGGTGATGATAACAGAACCACTGACATGAACAGGCCTGGCCCCAAAGCAGAGATCTGAGAAGATTCCTCCCCCACCTGGGGTAAGTGGAGCCGGAAAGGGCATGCTGCGTTGCTTATCACACCAGATTGGTTTTATTGGTATGGTGACTGATTTTAATGCATTTTTTCTCTCTTTTTCTTTATTTAAAAAAAAATTGTACTAAGAGATGACTTTCTGTGAAGGAGATTAGGTGGGGAATATGAAGGAAGATTTCGGCAGTGTCAGAACAAAAGGTATTGAAACAAAGTCTCTCAGTATGAAGGTGTTTTGGGTCCTCCTGACCTCCTGCTTTCTTGAGTCCCAGGGCAGGCTTCACTTTATCACTCCTCACCTTAGTATTGAACTTGTCCAGTGAACCTTGTTCAGGATGCCAGTTAATGGAGGCCTCATAAAAGTAAGGAGCAAAGCTGTGAGCGAAAAATAACGAGACCATGTAGGCTGGAGAGAGGAAACAAGATTAGAAGGGAAAACAACCTAACTCAATGAGGGAACAACCAATAAGATAGAGCTTTGACGCTCTGCTCCTCCACCCCAGCTGACTGCTGATCTCTGGGTTCTGTGGCCTTCATCTGCCTTCCATCCCCATTTCTCATTGAGCTTTAGCTTGCTCTAAAGCACTCTAGGAGCTCCACCTACAAGAGTTTGGAAGGAATCCTGTCATAGACGAGCACAAGACAGTAGGGTCCAACTATTCAATAAACAGACGATAATCATGGCAGAGGAAGAGAAGAAGAGACCTTTCTGCAAATCTAAATTTGACATACCAGCACTGCAGGCCTCTTGACTACAGTGAGAAGAATAATGATAATAGAAGTAGAAAAAACAGTTACAAAGTCCTTTACAGTGACTTTTCTCACTTGATCTCCCTTGTGAAGTTGGGAAGACCAAACAAGATAGCAGAGTAAGAGGAAACAGTCCAGCTCAGCTCCCACGAGAGCTGCTCCAACAGTCCAAAGGATCTTGCTGGATGCAGTAATGATAGGCAGTTGAAGGAGAAACTATAGTGGGTTATCTTTCTAGGCCAAAATCGCTAATTCTACCTAACGGAAAGGGACCAGAGTAGGAAGAAAGGTAGGCCCAGGATCACAGACTCAGTGTTCAGCTAGGCCAACAGCTTGGAACACCCCAGAGAGGATTTTGGACTCAGTCTGGAACTCTGACCTACTGCCCAGATTCCAGCATAGAACATATGTTAGACTCAATGCAAGGGAGTCTCCCAAAGGGACCAGGATCTCAGACTCAGCACCCTGAGCTCGCAGGGTTGTGTAGAGTAGATCACTGTAAATCTTAATCAAAAAAACTATTGGTAATCCAGGGTTGCCCAAGAAGAGGAAAGTAACTATGAAACAGCTACAAGCAAAACCTGCTCTAAACCATTTTCTTAGATTAGAAGCAAAGCATTTAATGAGTGACAGGGTGGCAGGCAAGGTCATCAGATGTTCGCAGAAATGGGCTCCATATGCACATAGCTGGGAGAAATAAAGCAGATGCCCAACAATTGGGGCTAAATGAATTGTGTGGTTGGTTGGTTGTTGTCCTTCGTCTTTGAAGAGGACCAAAACGGCATCACCATGATAAAGTGCAATTTCAGTGTGTCCAACTGTGATTGATCAGACCAATATGAGATTGGAATGTTCTACCACAGGTTGAGCACAGATCCATATGAATGTTTGGGGTGGATATCCCAAATTTGTGCATCCTGCATTTACTTTGTACTGTCTCAGTTCTGCTTTGCTCAAAGAGGACAGCACCTTTTCTTATGTGGGCATGCTATTATGCTAAGCAGTCCTGTGCCAGTGTCTCCCATGTTGCACAGTCAAATCCAAAGTTCTTTTTTTTTTTTGTTTATTTATTTAACTTTTTACATTCATTTTCACAAAATTTTGGGTTCCAAATTTTCTCCCCTTTTAATCCCTCCCCCCACCCCAATACCCCAAGCAATCTAATTTTCCCTATCTCCAATCTGCCCTCTCTTCTGTCATTCCTCCCTTCTCTTGTCTCCATCTTCTCTTTTCTCCTGTAGGGCCAGATGACTTTCTATTCCTCATTAACTGTATGTCTTCTTTCCTAGTAGCAATAGCAATACTAAACAGTTGTTCCTAAAACTTTGAGTTCCAAATTCTCCCCATCCCTCCCTCCCCATGCATTCCCTTTGGGAAGGCAGGACACTCAATATAGGCCATATCTGTGTAATTTTGCAAATGTCTTCCCTGATAGTCGTGTTGTATAAGACTAACTGAATTACCCTCCATCCTACCCTGCCCCTCATTGTTTCTCTTCTGTCTTTTCATCCTGTCCCTCCCCAAGTGTTGACTTCAAATTGCTCCCTCCTCCCTTTGCCCTCCCTTCCATCATCCCCGCCCCCCTTGCTTATCTCCTTCTCCCCCACTTTACTATACTGTAAGATAGGTTTTCATACCAAAATGAGTATGCATTTTATTCCTTCCTTTAGTCAAATGTGATGAGGGTAAACTAATTGTTGTTTTTTTTTTTCTCAGCTCTCCTCTTTTTCCCTCCACTAAGAAGTCTCCTACTTGCCTCTTAAATGACATATAATTACCCCATTCCATTTCACCCTCTTTCCTCCCACTACATTTCTCTCTCACCATTTACCTTAATTTCTTTTAAGCTATGGTCCCATCCTATTCAATTCATTCTGTGCTCTCTGTCTCTGTATGTGTGTGCATGTGTGTATGTGTGTGTGCGTGCATGCATGTACATGTGTGTGTGTGATCCCACCAACTACCCAGATACTGAAAAGTTTTAAGAGTTAAAAATATTGTCTTTCCATGTAGGAATGTAAACAGTTCACTTCTGGTAAGTCCCTTAAGACTTCTCTTTGCTGTTTCCTTTTTCATGCTTCTTCTCATTCTTGTGTTTGAAAGTCAAATTTTCTTTTCAGCTCTGGTCTTTTCATCAAGAATGATTGAAAGTCCTCTGTTTCATTGAAAGACCATATTTTCCCTTCAAGTATTATACTCAGTTTAGCTGGGGAGGTGATTCTTGGTTTGAGTCCTAGTTCCTTTGCTTTCTGGAATATCCTATTCCACGCCCTTCGATCCCTTAATGTAGAAGCTGCTAGATCTTGAGTTATCCTGATTGTATTTCCACAGTACTGGAATTGTTTCTTTCTAGCTGCTTGTAAGATTTTCTCCTTGAGCTGGGAGTTCTGGAATTTGGCCACAATGTTCCTAGGAGTTTCTCTTTTTGGATCTCTTTCAGGTGGTGATCGATGGATTCTTTCAATACTTATTTTGCCCTCTGGTTCTAGAATGTCATGGCAGTTTTCCTTGATAATTTCATGGAAGATGATATCTAGGCTCTTTTTTTGATCATGGCTTTCAGGTAGTCCCATAATTTTTAAATTGTCTCTCCTGGATCTATTTTCCAGGTCAGTTGTTTTTCCCATGAGATATTTCACATTCTCTTCCATTTTTTCATTCTTTTGGTTTTGTTTGGTGATTTCTTGGTTTCTCAGAAAGTCATTAGACTCCATCTGTTCCATTCTAATTTTGAGAGAACTATTTTCTTCAGTGAGCTTTTGAACCTCTTTTTCCATTTGGCTAATTCTGCTTTTGAAAGCATTCTTCTCCTCATTGGCTTTTTGAACCTCTTTTGCCAATTGAGTGAGCCTATTCTTCAAGGTGTTATTTTCTTCAGCATTTTTTTGGGTCTCCTTAACCAAGGTATTGACCCGTTTTTCATACTTTTCTTGCATCTCTCTCATTTCTCTTCCCAGTTTTTCCTCCACCTGTCTAACTTGCTTTTCAAAATCCTTTTTGAGCTCTTCCAAGGCCTGAGCCCACCCGACATCCCCCTGGGGTGTCTGGGGTGCTGAGGCCCCACCCTCCACGTCTTTCCCTGATGGCAAGAATATTTCCTCCTCGTCATCAGATCCGAATGTCGGGATCATTTGCATTTGTTGGAAAAAACTCTCTATAGTCTTATTTTTCTTCCCTTTTCTAGGCATTTTCCCAGCCGGTTACTTGACTTCTGAGATTCCTGTCCACCCCCGCCTAGATCCGCCCAGCTAGTGCTTGGGCTCTGAGATTCAAATGGGCTTTTCGCGCCGCTAATCAATGTGAGCTTTAGTTCTGGCGCTGGGGTGGGGGCAGAGCCGCCTCCCAGGCTCAGCTCCCTCAGGGGCTTTATGCAGAGACTTTCAGGAACGGAGCGGGTGGGGGGGTGCCCGCCTCCCAGGCTCAGTTCCCTCAGGGGCTTTATGCAGAGGCCTTCAGTAAAAGAGCAGGGTGGGGCAGGGCCATCTCCCAGGCTCAGCTCCCTCAGGTTGTTTATGCAGAGACCTTCCGTAATGAGGATCCTGCCTGCTGCTGGGGGGGAGTCCTGGGCTGGCTGCAGCTGCCGCCCACGCCTCTGCCTCCGCTGCTTCCTGCCCCCGTCTCTGCCACCACCACTTCCTCCAGAGGGGACCCGAGTCACGGAGACACTCCGCTCCCCCTCTCATCCAGCCCAGCCTTCTCTCTCACTGACCTGTAGCTTCTGTGGGCGGAAGGACTTTCCTGGCTGCCGGAGCCTCCGTCCCTGAAGCCTGCTCGGGTCAGCTTCTCTGGGGTCGCGGCCAGGGCAGCGCTGGGGGTGGGGTCTGCTTGGAACGGAAATCTCTTCCACTCCGTTTCTGTACCCCTTTCAGTGGTCCAGAAGATATGGGGTCTCTTTTTACATTAATTCAATGGGCTGTGGTTTCGGAGCTTGTAAACGTGCGTCCTTCTACTCCGCCATCTTGGCTCCGCCCCCCCAAATCCAAAGTTCTTGAGAGAGACCTTGAAAGTGTCCTTGTATCATTTCTTCTGGCCACCATTGGATGGCCTGCCCCATGTGAGTTCTCCATAAAATAGTCTTTTTGGCAAGTGTATATTTTGCATTCAAATAACATGGCCAGCCCTTGGAGTTGTGCTCTCTGAAGCATAGTTTGAATACTTGGCAGTTCAGCTCAAGCAAGGACTTCAGTATCTAGTACCTTATCATGCCAGGTGATCCTCAGAATCTTCCTAAGACAGTTCAAAGGGAAATGATTCAGTTTCCTAGAATGGCACTGGTAGACTGTCCATGTTTCACAAGCATATAACAATGAGGTCACCACAACAGCTCTGAAGACTTTCAGTTTGATAGTCAGTCTAATACCTCTTCTCTCCCAAACCTTTCTTCAGAGCCTCCCAAACACTGAGCTAGGTCTGACAGTGCGTGCATCAACCTCATTGTCAGTGTGTACATCCCTAGAAAGTACACTACCAAGGTAAGTGAACTTATCCACAGCATTCAAAACTTCTCCATTTGCTGCCACCTGTGGTTCCACATACAGATGGTGTGGTGATGGCTGATGGAGCACCTATGTTTTCTTGGTGTTAATTATTAGGCCAAAATTAGCCCAGGCAGCAGAGAATTGATCCATACTTTGTTGCATCTCAGCTTCAGAGGCTGCATTGAGTGCACAATCATCTGCAAACATAAAATCATGCACTAACACTCCCTCCACTTTTGTCTTGGCTTGTAGCCTTTTCAGATTGAAGAACTTACCATCAGTATATGGTAGTTGATCTTGATGCCATGTTCATCCTCACTGAAAGCATTTGTCGACATGGCTGAACACATCATGCTAAAAAGCATGGGAGTAAGCACGCAGCCCTGTTTCACTCCATAGGTGACTGGGAAGGCACGAGAGCTTTGTCCATTATCCAGCACCCGGGCAAACGTACCATCATGAAACTGACATACGATACTGATGAACTTCTCCAGGCAGTCACATTTTGACACAATTTTCCATAAGCCTTCATGACTAACAGTGTCAAAGGCCTTGGTGAGATACACAAATGTTGTGTACAGATCTCTATTCTGCTCCTGGCATTTCTCCTGCAGTTGTTGGGCAGCAAACACCATATCAACTGTTCCTTGACTCTTTCTGAAGCCACACTGGTTCTCAGGTAGATGACCATCTTTCAGGTAAAGGATCAGCCTATTAAGGAGGACACTAGCCAATAAATTGTGGTACATGAAGGTCAAAGTATCTTACTATGCTACTGGAAATGATGAGTGCACAAGCACAGACAAGGTGATGCAAGGTGAAATAAGCAGAGCAGAACAGTATATGTAATGATTCTTGTAGGCAAGATACCGATGTGGCCTAGACAAGATTCAGAACTATCTGAAGTAGTCAGTCATGGGTTGTCATCACCCTATCATGGTCATGTTCCAAGGAACTACTTTTGGTCTTGTTCTGTTTTATATTTTTAACAGTGGTTTGAATAAAGACGTAGATGGCATGTTCATTAGATGTTCACATGACGCTGAGTATGAGGCATAAATAACATATTGAACAAACAGAATCAGGATTCAGAAAGATCTTAACAGGCCAGCATCTAAGGATTAAATTTAATAGAGATGTAAATCTTGTACGGGGGTTCATAAAAGAATTTCACAAGTCTGAGATGGAGTCCTAACTAGAAATCCATTTGTTTTAAAAAATTGGGTTTTAGCATATGGCAAGTTCAAAAAGCTATTGTGATGGCATAGTATTGAGGATTGGAGATGTGCTAGTCCCACTGTACTCTGCCTTGGTCAAACTCTAGTGGAGTATGTGTTCAGTTCCAGACACCATTTTTAGGAAGGACATTTAAAGGTCTTAAAATCGTGCCATATAAGGGTTGGAGGAAAGAACTGTGGGTGCATATCCTGACAAAGGGCATAATAACCATCTTAAAGTTCTTAGAAAGACTGTCACCTGGAAGAGGGAGAGGGAAGAAGCAGGAGCAGTCACTGGAATTTGAAGAGGGGTCCAATGTGATTAAAATAGCTGAGAGCCAAGCAATCACCAGGAACAAAGAAACACCGTTTCTTGGAGCAGATTTTGCTTTTGTTTCCAAGATCCTTTGGTGACTTTAGAACAATTACAGAACCTCTATCTATCTCTGTGTTCTTACTGGTAAGGGAAGCCTTGGGGCCTCAGATTTTCATCCAGCCATAAGTCTTTTTGAGTACTTTGAAAGGAGAACTTGGTCCTTAACTGCCGTGTACCATCATCTGGTACTAGTAGAGCATCCATTGCATTTCAGAAAAACAAATCCAGAAACCATGGTTGTTCACATTTTATTTACTTAAAATTTTTAAAAGGCTCAGGTCTTTGAGAGAATGTGGGCAGTGACCATAAAGGGCAAGAAAATATAACCAGATTTGATCTATCCTGGTAGAGAGAATACTCATATCACCGAATGGGAACATATTGAATGACTAAAAAACAAACACAGGCTTAATTAAATTAATCTGGAACCTCAGGTGCAGGCTTAAGTCTTTCCTTTCCTCAGCTTCCACTCAGCTCCCAGATCTTGTTGGGAGAGAGTCTCTCACCTGTATACCCTCCATTCACATAGCTATCACTTTTAATGCTTCCTGCTCACCTAGACTACTATAAAATTCTCCTTATTGATCCTTCTTTTATTCTCTTCCCTCTCCAGTCCATCCCCACAGAGCAGAAGGACTAATATTCCTAAGGCACAAGCCTAACCTTGTGACTTCCTGTTTCCTGTAGGATAAAAGACAACCTCCTTAGCCTACCATTGAAGGCCCTCTATGATGTGATTTTCAGCCTAATTTCATACTGTTTCCCTTTAGAAACCCTTTCATTCCAACTCAGCTGGATTACTAACCATTCCCCAAACTGTATACCCTATCTGCCACCTCCATGCATACCGAGAAACTATTCCTCATCTTTGGAATGCTCTCCTTTCTGATTTCTGCCTCTTGGAATTGCAGTCTTTCTTCGAGGCCCCATTTAGTTGCCATTTCTTCTATGAAAACGTCAATTTTCGGTTTTCCTTGCTCTGCATCGTGCCAGTGTGCATATGTCGCCCAGCAGAGCTTAAGGTCCTGAAAAGCAGGGACTCTTTAATTTTTGGTTTTGTGTCCAAGTAATAGGTACTTAAGGCACCAAATTTTTGTCTTATCTTTGTTGTGAATCTGCAGATGCAGAAAAGCACTTTGTAACACTTTAAGTGAGAACTCCTACTTCTCAACTCCTACTCAGTCAAGCTTGTGGGGCAAGGCCACAGAAGTGGTTGAAGATTGAAGGCACCACTGGTTATTCCTCAGAACAGGCTTCTATCCAAAAGTCATGTTTTTACTTCATGCTTTTTCTCACCCACTTTCTGCTACCAACTGTCTTTTGCCTAAATTGAAGAGTTTCTCTAAAAGGCTACTCATTTTTTCTTGTCCGTTGGAGCTTACCAATCATTGTAACATTTACCATGATGGTGGCAATTGCAACATGGGGCTATCTTGTCATAATTGAGTAGACTGACATTGCTAAACTTTTATCATACTAACTGGCAGCTGGGAGTTTTGGTTTCTCTAGAATTTAGCAACCTAGAGATGAAGGATGTAACTTTGGGGAATCATCATCCATCTGGAAGTCAAATACCAATCAGAAAAATTGGTACTGTCAACTGGACTGAACCAACCTCTATCCTGTGGGTGGTCAGAGCTGAACATAGCAGGCTGCAGACAGGAAAGTCAGGAACCAAATAGAAGTTTCCTTTCAGCATGAGGGAAATGGCTTACAAGCAAGGAGGCAAATGAGACATATGTGCGGGCTCTGCCCCTAGTTGGGGGGGCCCACGTTAATGTGGCTGAACCTTGATTTATATGTACTTGTGGTTAGACAAAGAGTCAAACAGGGTAGAGTAGCAGCAGCAGTGAGGCAGGGTTGTCAAGTGACAAAAAGTCTTTTCAGAACAGGGCTTCATGTCTTGGCTGGTTGGTGTTTACCTGAGCTCAGGAACCATTAGTTTCAGAAGGTAAGCATGAAGCATTGTTGGTATGCCAAGCTCAGGGCTAGCTTGCTGGGCCCTAGCTCTGGAAAACAGGATATTTCCTAAAGAGTACCTTGACAGTGCTAACACCTGTTCTAAGTATAAGGTCCTTTGTCTGTGCCAAGGAACCATGAGTTGCTCTACTTTCTTATTGAAATGCAGCATAAGAAGACAGTACTCTTGGACATTTTGTCTAATTCTGTAATTGAATTAAAGTAAATTTCCCAGAATTTTTTCCAAAATTAGTCTTTTGAGCAGTACTTGTGTAGAATGCAGGAGTGTTAGAGGAAGGAGGTATTGCATTGAAAGGATTAAAAACAGCCTGGTATGTAAAGACCGTCCACAAGCTCCATTGGGTTTGGGTGCTAAGGTGCAGTGAAATTTAGGTTTATGGAGATCGGTGACTGCCAAGCAGGTGACTGTTTGCTTTGGTTCAGAGGGAGGGGAAACACAAGAACCAAAGAAAAGTTGTTTCTCACTACCTGTGTAACCCAAGTCACAACCACAGACTTGGGGAAGATGTCTAAGATAAAGCAATAAGAGCAAATCACATTTAAAATTCCATTCACTGAACTTCTAACTCTATGAATGGCTTTGTCAGTGGAACAGACGGTGTGACCCTCTGTCAGGAAAGTCATGTTACTCTGAAAGAGATGCAGGGTCCCTCTGTCAGCACCTTTCTCTCTTCCCCAAACCCCCAATCTCAACCAGTATTTGCCATCTCACATTCATTTAAAATTCATTTAAAAATGAATTCATATAAAAATTGTATAGCAACAATGACAACTAATAACAGCTGGAATTTCCCTAGACCTTTAAAGTTTGCAGAGTCTTTATATGTTGCCTTGTTTGATCATGTTCAGGTTAGCATAAAGGGAGCCATTATGGCCTAGAATGTTGCTATCACCTGTTATTGTCTTACTATTTTTTGTGAGGGTAGCCATGTGGCACGGTGAATAGAGCCCTGGGCCTGGAGTCAAGAAGACTTATCTTCCTTGAGTTCAAATTTATGAGGCACACTTGAAACTACTTAGGAAAAAAAAAACTTTTTTTTGGCTTACATCTCAGAAAAACTGACTTTTTTTTTAACTTCAAGATTGTTATTTGGGTTTAGAATTCACAATAATGTCAGATGTTACTGGGTCTGTCCAGATTTTGAATGGAGATGCTAAATAAATCACTTCAGTTCTTGCTACATACTGTAGTTCTGGTTGGCATACTTTATCAAATACAGTCTAGATGAGTAGCCATCTTTTAACTAGGACATATTTTATAGTCAGTGTCAGTGAGAAAGGAATAGGCACTCTTGGAGATTTCACAGTTAGAATCCTTCAGCATTGCACATGTCTAAACTGTCTTGCTGAGTCACTGTGAATAACTGAAACTGTGCGTAAAATCATCCACATTGAAGACAAATGTAAAATAAACTCTCTCAGTGCACTTGTCTGTAGTACATTACCCTAGAGGGCAGCCCACTTACACTCATATCTTTGGAAACTCTTAAGGCCTGTTTGAAATGGCCAGTCCATATGAGCCAGGTTTATGTGTGAAGTTCTCTTCTGAGCTCCATTCCGCCCCATCCCATGGAGGAGCTGTTTTGTCTTTCCACTTAGCAGCCACATTTTCCATAGACTTCCAAGGACATTCTAGGTCCTGCTCCACCTTGTGAGGCTGCATGTGTGTGGTAATTCAACAGATAGAGGAACCCATAAGCCGGGAATAGAGTGTCTTGTGTTAGGCCAGTCAGCGCTGTCTGCAATCTCTGAGTCTGGGACCTCCTTCCTCAATAGTGGTTTTATTTATGCTTGGCTTTTGGCACCAAACTGGAGCTATCACAAAGATCCCTTTTGCCACAGCATTTGTTTCCAGATAAGTGTCAAGAAGATAAATGAACTCTTCAGGCTGTGGGCACCTCACCCGTGTCTCACTATTTAGCTGTGCTGCCCTTTGAAATACCATTCCATTCAGGGGGTTTCTTTGAAGCCCCCTGAGCTAGCTGAAGAGACTGCTTTCTCCCTGTGCTTGCTGCCTTAATGCCCCTGGACATATGCTTTGCCCTTAATATTCCCAAGGTCAGCCAGAGTTGGCATTGCTTCTCAAACATGCCCAATGGAGCATCTACTTCAAGCACCACTTGCTTCTCTTTCAGTGAGATCCAGGAATACAAGCCTCAGAGCACTCAAGACCACTTACTCCTACACATTCCCTACCACTAGACGGGTGGCAGGGAAGTGGCAGGCTGCTCAAAGTATTCCTTTGAAACACACCACTGCATTTCTTTTCTAAGCCACATATTTTATCTCTGGGTGAATGTAGAAGATGCAATATCGTCCCACGGGCAGAACAGTCCATTGGAGATGAGGTGACGCAGGTCCTTTGTTTTGTTTTATAACCTTAGATAAGGTCATTTCGGTTTTTTGACTTAATTCCCCCATTTATAAAAGGGGGACCTTAAAGGGCCACCTCATTATCAACAACTGGAGAGGATGAAGGACTCACTAAAAGGAGAATGAACTCTGGATTTCTAAAAAAAAAAAAAAAAAAAACCAAAAACAAAACGAAAACAGTGTAGGACTAAGAAAACAGATATGCAGTTATAACCTCCTGATGAGGGCAGTCAGGAGAGTAGAGTGGGAGGAAATAGTGTGTGAACTCCGGTCCATAAACTCCAAACAGATCTAGAAAATGCACTGGGCCAAATCCTGATGGGGAAATTCAGAAAGTGTGGTAAATAAAAGATGAAATGACTGAAGAAACAAAGGTCCAAGCTTCCAAGCATATCGATTTATTAAGTAATGCATGCTAATCGCATAATAAATTTGGACCAGTTGTTTTCTTCAGCTTTGGCACTGGACCCAGAATGCAAGCGGGAACAGTTTTTTACATTAAAAACAATCAGATAAGACCAGTTAATTAAAAGGAACCAACCAGGATATAGAACTAGGGAATCTGATTTCTAAGTTGAGAGGGGGAGATTGAACAGGTACCATTCCCTGAAGTCAGAAGAAAAGGTATCTCCCTTTCCCTCAGGTGTCTGTGAACAATCAAAGAAACATAAAAGTAATGATTGATTAGTAGATAAGACAGATGAGTTGCGTGAGGTGTACAGTTAGGAGAAAGCTACCTGTCTCAGTCTTTGGGTCTGACTGGTTTCTGGTCAGTGTAACCTAAGTCCTTGGTTAAGGGTCTCTGAAAGGTCGTCCAGCTTCCCCGCCATGAAGGGCTAGGTTCAAACAGTGCAACAGAGTCCTCTCAACAGTTCCCACAATTGAATCAAGTTTTTTTCACAAGACAGAAATTGGACTAGACCCATAATTGAATAGAAAGGGAACTGAGCTAGCTTCAGAATTAAGTCACAAGAGTCACAGGAGTCAGTGGGGTTCATTCAATTCCTATTACCACTTGGTATTCTGATCCCCTCAATTTCCTCAGATACCTCCGTTCCCCCTTTTGATGCATGGATCACAGATTTATAAGCTAAATCTGTGATGTTTTTCGTATATTCATAAACAGAATTATATAAGTGTGGTTGCCGATCAGACTGTTTACACAGCAGACTAAATTTTGACAAGGAAGGTTTACATGTCACCAAGGTAACAAGAAAAACATAAACGTGAAACACCATGAAGGAAAGGCCAAAGCGGTACAGTGATCATCAATATTAACTAATATCAGGCCTCCTTGTATCCTAGTGACTCACTCCCAATGTCCATGTAATCACATTCTGAGTCCCAAGTGTCTCATCTGGTCCTTGGTTGTTGGATATCTTCTCTTAGACATTCTGGAATAGGCTTCATTTTCGGGACAACTCTAAAGGAAGCTTTGCTTTCCTGCTTCCAAATCACTTGTAGAGATCCCTAGATAATTCTGATATAATCTGCTGGTAACAAGAATCAATACTACTTAGTACAGTCTCTTAAATTTGGTTTTCCAATAACTGGTTCATGTGATAAAACTAGCTCAAGCCTTATGAAGCTAATTCTGTTAACAACAGAGATATAAGAATAACACCAAATTAGGAGCCCATAATTCACCTGGAACTTCAGAGAATTTCAGGCTTTTTATGTCACTTGCTGTTTTTATCTTTACCTAAACCCTCTATCTGATATAAGAATCTTAAAAAACAAAATTCATGAGGTTCTAACTTGTAAAATGAACTCTTCTGATTTTTATTATCAAATATTTTTAAAATGGGAAAATAATTTCACTTTCTTTTACAGTTATTAATACAATTTTCTATGTAAAATCCTTTATCCAGTTTTGAGAACTTATTACTAAAAACCTGAATTTCCTTGATAGATATATTTGGAAGCCAGTCATATACATCTGTATATAGTTCAAAGAGAAAAAAATTTAGTATTGTTACTTTCTCAAAATTTAATATTCATTTAATTAGAAAACTTTTACATCACATCTTTGTCTTATTATTTTGTCTAATTCCCCTTTTGAAAGCTGTTAACCCTATATTTGACCATAAATATAGATTAAAATTGTAAGACTTTCCTTACTTGCATCCTATTACAGTAATTCAGAGATGTTCCAATGTCAAGACTTGTCCCCTTAAGGGCCCAGACTGACCTGACATTTTCCGTATCAGGGGAAAAATTCCCTCAGCTCTGTTTGATTCCAGGCATGACCAAAGGGGAGCCTATAATTCTGCCAGTCTGACCTAATGGAGTTTTCCAGCTGGCTGTGTGGTGCTAAATCCAACAGCAGTCTACTCTTGCTCAGACCCAGACGAGCACTGAAAGCTTGCCAGTCTCCAGCTTGTCCCTGAGACCTTGGAATGACACAATATTGAATACGCCAAGAAAGCAGCAATAGGCCAGTCCAGCCTTCCCACCTCCACATCAGATCTAACATCAGAAGGAGACTGGGAGAATGGGTAGACAACAAAAAAAGCCCACCACAAGGAGCTCAGATGGAGGCAAGGATGCTCGAGGTTACAAATGCACAAGAAGAGAATGATGCAGAGTTGAACACAGCTTGGGCACAGACTCACCTAGAATTCCTGGGAGAAATAAAAAAAGAAGATAAAAAAAGTTTTAAAGTTTTTTTATAACTAGAATGAGATCATGAGGAAAAAAATGGGAAAGAAATTTAAGCTATGGAAGAAAGAATTGAAAGTAAATTAATAGCATTTTCTTTATTATGAAGGGTTGATCTCATTTTTAGGGGAGGGGGAGTGTGGAATTTCCAGAAGTGATTGTGTTATTAAAAAGCCATCAATAAAACTAATTCTTAAGAGGGGATAGGACTTTAATTTTACTTGTAGGGTATCAGAGTCATAATTCTCAAATGGGAAAGGACCTCTGTCCAACCTCTTCAATTTTACAAGTGAGGAAAGTGAGACCCAGGGAGAGTAAGTGATTTGCACAAGGTTATACATCTAGCTAGGTGGTACAGTGTTGGGCCTGGAGTCAGGAAGATGCATCTTCCTCAGTTCAAAATTCATCTTCAGATACTTAACCAGCCATGTGACCCTTGCCAAGTCATTTAACCCTGTCTCAGGTACTTCATTTGTAAAATGAGTTGGAAAAAGAAATGGGAAACCGCTCTAGTATGTTTGCCAAGAAAATCCCAAATGCGGTTACAAAAAGTTGGATGTGACTGAAATGACTGAACATCAATAAACACATCTAGTAAACAAGTCAGAGTTAGAATTTGAACCTCAGTTCTATGACCAGTGCCTTGTCCACCATGCCATGCTGCCTAGTCTTTCCCTGTCTCTCAGAAGATATTGTAAATGAAAATGAATTAGTTTGCATTGGGAAAGTACTTTAAAAATCTCCCAGGGAGCTTTTCTCTCATAACCTGTTCTCTCTACCCATTGCCATTACCCTAAGCCCTTCCCCAATACAAGTACATGTCCTTATTCCTGAGAAAGAACTGCCAGTTAGGTAAGTATTCTCAAATAGCCCTTAGAGTAAAGTTATGGGCTGTATTACCAAGGTAGTCAGATCCCCTTGAAAGTCAAGAATGAGCCTTTTTTCATCCCCACTATGAACCTCTGGCATTCAAGACAGTGGACTTCTGCCCTAACTACATCCTTGAGTTGTAACAACATCCCCTCCAAGGAATAAGGACGTCTGCAATATAGTCCATCAAGACAAAGATGGAAGCTTTGTCACTTGCAGAGTAATTTGTACTAATACTGTGGTTTGTAAGCCCTCCCCCCAACCAGCAGTTTTGGAAGAAGATCCAGAATCTACTGTTGGCAGTCCTGCAGATGAAACACAGCCCTGGGAGCAGCAACACAACGTGTTTCCATCCCAGTCTCATATTTCATCTTCTCATTCAGTGCAAAAAGAATTTCTTACTTTTTAAAACCAGCCTTTCCCCGTGTTCATAATGGAGTAGTAACTTGCACCTTGCCACAAAAAAGAGTGGCATAGGCTCCCGTTCACTGGCTACACAGGTCAGGTGATAGTGTGGGCTCTCTGGTCTAGACGGGATTTATCTTGTTTAATTTTCTTTAAGTTTAGTAGAAATAAATCTGACAGGGAAATAAATGTTAGGGATTGAGTTTTACTACGTATCGAACCCAAGGCTGTGAATTCAGTGCAGGAGTTTGGGTTCTTGAGTGTAGTATAACATTCCCAACATAAATGTAATGACCTCATAATGAAAGATGCACATTTTCTTCAGTGGAACAAAGGAAAAATTGATGAGGTGATTCAATTACATCTCCCTTTTTCAATGGCAATTTTGCTTTCTCAATAGGTTAATTAGTAGCATAACTGTCCCCTCCCCCCTTCCCCAGGCAAGTCTTGGTACACTTTGCAACAGGGAGCTACATTATAATGCAGCTGTATCTCATTAAGCAGCCAGCCTAGCATCTTGCGTGCACACACGCCTACTTCTTCTCTATGCCAGTAGCAGTACCAGCACTGCCTTGCCCTCTTTCCTGGAACAATGAAGAAAAACTGTAGGAACAGCCACTGGTTTGGGAAATCAAAGTACCTAACCTTTTAGCTGGGGGCAGAGGAGGGGAACGCTGGCATTGGACCCATTTCTCTGAAAGATTGTTAGGGTGTGGGCCAGGCAGCTGTTTCCAGTTAGCAGGAGCACGTTTTCAAATGTGAAGGAATTTTTGTTGGAAAAGGTGAGGAAAGTAGGAGCTGTGCCTTCCCTTAAAGTCTTATTATAATTAAAGCCAGTCTGACTCTAGTGGATTTCTAGATGACTTCACCTCATGAATTCCACGTTCCAGACCAGCTGGACTCCTTGTTCCCATATAGGACATTTCATCCTACACATTTGTGTCTTTACTCAATCTTGCAGTGCCTCTTCTTGGAATCTCTCCATTGCCCTTCAGAAGTCAGCATAAATGCCACCTCTTAGGTGAGGATCTTTCCTGACCCCCCACCAATAGTTAGGGTTCTTTTTATCCCCTGAAATTATTTTGTGTATCTTTTACATTTTTGTCCATATTCCCAATGCCTGGGACCACTAGGTGCTAAATAAATGCTTATTTATTGTTGAATTGAATTCTAAATCATATTTTCTCTCATCCAAGTTTATAAGGCTCCTTGATTATTTTGACACAACTGTTTCTTATCCTCTTCCAGGTACATTGAAAGGAAAGCTTTTCTGGAGCGAGTGGATCACAGGCAGTTTGAAATTGAACGGGACCTCAGGCTGAGCAAAATGAAGCCTTGATGGCGTTTGGAAAGATGCCCTGGCAGTTTAACCCTGCTTATGGTGTGAGCTCAACTTTTGTGTGTCAGTGAAGTCTCTCCTGTCCTGCTCACCAACTGTCATGGAAAGGATGGTTAAATGTTCTGTTTTCCTTGTTGAACTCAGTCTGTATATCTTGATCTTACATGGTATCATTTATTTTATTTTTGTAAGTTCTTACTGTGGGAAACTGTTCTGGGACTGGTGAAGAGGATGGCACCTCCCTTACAGCAGAGAGTGTAGTCTCATCCAGTCTGAGCACAGTCCAGATCAAGCAGCTGGCAGAAATTTTTTCCCAGCTTCATTCTACCTGTGGTGGAGAGGACCCCAATCTTGACACGGACAGTTAGCCTAGGTTTGCTGAAATTATGGTGACTCTCTTGTATCACATCCTCTGCCCTGATACCAATGCTGAGAAGAAAAGATACAGGCACACTTCTGCTGGCCAAATGCCAGGTCACTGGACAGTTTTATATTCAGCTTTCCCCTGTATTCTCTCACTCTCTCTCTGTCTCTTCCTGTCCCCCTCCTCTCTTTCTCTTCCCCCAACTCTCACCCCTGTCTCCTCTCCAGGATGGGATTCCTTTTAGCATGATGTGAAGCTGAATTATGGACAAGTTGTTGCTTGATTGAAAGTTGTTTTTCCTTTAGTATTTTCCTCTTTCCAAAGTAAAAACTATTTTTTCTAGACTTCACCCTACCATCAAATCTCTTGTCACATTCGTTTGCCAGAGGATATCCTCAGACTTTCTTTCTTATCCCTCATGGGCAGTGAAGACACCTGAACCTACATCAGCTTCAGGCTTTCTCTTAGGAGCAGCCCAGAGGAACGGCATTAGAAATGGGTTGATGGTAGGATGGGTACTGGGAGCTGGGGCCAAACCATTCATAACAATAACAGCATTAAAGCTTAGTCCTGCCACGTATTGTTGTTTTCATATGTAACAAGTGTGCCTGGTCAAGCTCCTGGAGGTTCTTCATTGACCAGATGGCTTAGTGTCCACCTACAGACTTGTAGCCAGTAGCAGCCAGAGTCTGTGTTTCTCCTATTACTGTTTCTCATGAAATTGTATTTGATAGGAATTGTCTTCCCTTTTAGTGGCCTTTGGAGCTTTGAATATCCCATCGGTTTATTGTGAAGATCAGAACCCTGTTGGGTTTTTAGTCCTCAGAATTTGAGAGCTCTCAATACAAGTACACTGTCTTTGTAATAGATTAACATGGCAGCTCAGCATAAAGCTCTCTTCTTTCATCTGGGTCTTCATTTGGTGACTCCCTTTCCTGGCGGGTTTGCAGCGTAATTCTGATCCCCTTCGTTGCCTCCTAACACATTCATGTAGTACTTTTACAAACTCCTGTTGTCCCTGCTGCTGCTGATCTTTCTAGCAACCCATCAGGAAGCTTCATGTAGTGATTTGCATCTTGCCTCTTACAGATGTACTCCCAACATCATGAACCTCTGCCCGGATGTTCCCTAGACTTTGGATTCTGACATATTTCATTATCCTGTGCTTCAGCATCCACCTACTCTCAAATCTTCTTGATCCATATGTTACCACTTTAAAGACTACCCCTGGATCAGATTAAACTTTTCATTTTTACTCACTAGGGCGATGAGTGACTTCCTCTGGCTACTCTATATACGGATGCCCTGAGAATTATCTTATGAGACTTTCAAACAGCAGGATAGCACTCTGCAGTCCAAGAAATTCAAGGAACTTGTATGTAGAATTGAGTCAGAATGATTAACTGTGATCTTTCCTTTAGAGACTCACATAATTGACAGCATTTGGACAAAGTCAAGGAAAGTTGACTTGTCTTCTCTGGAGTTGGCAGTCACCCTGAAAAGACTGAAATCATAGGCAAAAGAAAGAAGGCCAGATCCTTACCCAACATACTGAGAGAAGGAAAGATTTTGCCATTCTGATCTTTCTAGGACATAGTTCATTATTAATGCTTTAAATCATTTGTCTGATTACATCTCCATCTCAAAGCAGCTTTGGCATGTGGTCCTTCCCAACCTGCTTTGTGCTAGGCTCCTGCCCAGGTGAAAGACCTAAGCCACTTAGACAAAAGTAGAAGAGTCCGAGAGTCCACCCTCTCACCCCCTCCTGTTCATATGGAAAGTGGTTGCACTGGGGAGATTCTCACTCATGTAAGTGACCTGCCAGCCCCCAAGTGAAGTCATACTTCACAGCGGTGACTTCAGGAAAAGCTAAGTCACTTTGGATGGTTGTTAACATCCCAGATACTAGGAGTGCAAAACTTGGAGGAGTCATTCCCTATCTTCAGTTATGAACTTTCTTATGCAGTTCTCAGTCCTACAACTTGCTGCCAGCAATAGGAAAAAGAGACAGATGTCATCATTTACTCAAGACCACCAGAAGCATCAAGACCCGTAGCATCTTGAATACTGAACAATTCCAGAAGAAGAAGACAGCTCCTGCCCAAGCTTTACAGGAAAAGACTTCTCTCAACTTCATGTATATGTCAGGGAAATTCAACTCTTAGTGCCCTGTGCCATCTGCTACCCAGTGGAATGTTCATCATTTTAATAGAAGTCACGTGATTTTTTTTTTATATATATATTTATAAAAGCTCCCCTCAGTTACCCCTAGGAAATTTGAGATAGAAGATTCCCAGGAGAGACATAGCATGTGTTCACACGCACATACACACATGTACACACACACACACATGTATTCTTCCTTCTCTCTTTCATTCCCCCCACCCCAGAGACTTCCTTGGGGTTTCTGTTTAAGGGGGCTATGGGCATTTTCTTGATTTGTTTTGTGAAAGGATTCGATGTCATTTTTGGGCCATCAGGGGAAAGTTAGTCCATATCTACCTTTCCTTCAGTTTCACACCCAGCCTCTGATTGCAAAGCAAGCTAGCTAAGCTTCTCTTTCTTTAAATTTATTTTTATTCTGGGTTTAACAGACACAAAATAAGATGATAGTAGACAGCATTTATTTAACACTTTAAAGTTTGCAAAGTGCTTTGCATACCTCATTTGATCCTCACAGCACAGTAGGTGCTGCTTCTTACAAACAAGAACACTGAGTCTGAGCTTGGTTAGATAACTTGCCCAGGGTCACACAATTAGAGTCTGAGGCCAGATTCAAACTCAGGTTTTCCTGATCCCAAGTCCAGCACTATCTACTGTGGTGTTGCCATGTACACACTAGAACATAGTTGAAAGGGGGCTTGTACATGAAACTGCAGATCTCTAATATTCATAGATTGCTTTTCAACTTGGTAGTAAATTCAGCTTGTACCTTTCCCAAGCAGTTTGCTTGTCCATACATTCTGACCTGTTGTCTTTACCTTTTTAAATAAACACCTCAATGATCTGCTTTCCTTTTTCTTCTTTCCTTTCATCCTTTCCTACCCTATCCCTACCCCTTTCCCTGCCCTCCAATGAGGAGGGGAAAAAAGTTAAAAGGCTCTTGTAATAAATATATTCATAATCAGGTATAACATATTGTGGCTTTCTCCTTCTTTAAAATTACCATTAGGATGCAGATTTCAGCTCAATGTAAGGGAAGGTCTCACCTTTGGATTTGCTCAACAGTGGGATGGCCTGCCTCACTTCTTTGTCATTGGGAGTATTTAAACCAGGTTTGCCAAAGATGTTGCAGAGGAGATGTGTATGTTAGGGAGAGTATGAAATTAAAAGTCAAGAAATTTTTTTAAATTCTTTTTTCAATCATTTAAAAATCGTTTGCTGTTCTCTTTGTACCTTCCTGCTTATTACACCTTCCTACTATTTCACTTATTATTTTAAAGCATTTCTGGGTATGTGTGAATGATCTCACCAAATTTAAATCAACTACTTCTCTTAAACATAAACCAATTAGGCACACTTGGTGGTGTTTGGTGCCTCCAATCAGACAGTGATTTGGGGGAGTCCCTAGGGTTTTTAAGAGTAGTGTCAAATTAGGTCAGTAGCAGACAAGCACTACAAAGTACTGAGTAAGTGAAAATAACAACTGAATTGAAAGGGGAATGGGAGATGGCTGATAGAATTCAGAGTAATGAAATTCAGGGAGGCACTAACAGGTAGCCCCTGAAAGTGACCAAGGCAGAAATGGACTATTAAATCTTCTTTCTTCCCATTCTTGGGGACTGACCCAGATTATCCTCCTATCAGACATCCCCAATCATCATTCCTTCCAATTTCTGCCCCTGGAGATGCCTCTTGACCCACCCAGACTCTCTTTCCCGCAGTGTATTCTTCTGCCTCCCAAAAGATGACTCAGTTTCTTGTTTTCCTTTTGAACCATGACAGTATTCTGCCCACCATTTACAAATAACAAGGCACCACTTGGACAAACTCTGAATTATCAGGCTCTGGTTTAGGAAGTGAACGCTAACTGCGTAACTCCCCCAAAAAAACAACATTCCTTTTTCTAATAGTAATTGTCCAGGTAAAGGAGGTGGAGAGGGGGCAGAAAGGGGCTTGGGGAGATTGAAGATTTCCACTTCTAATCGGGTGCTCCTGTTCAGTGATCAAAGTAACTGCCCCCTTCTCTATAGATTCTGGTGTTTTAGCCTCGGAGTTCTGGACTGTGGTAAGGATGACTGAGAATGGGTGCCCTGAGGACATGTTAATATTCACAGCCTACTGTAATCTAGATTGGAATCCTCGAAAACAGAGTTTCCTAGAGCTGCTCTATTAATCCCCACAAGGCCATGAATATTTTCTCTCTTCAGTTGGCACTTTGGAGATGAATACTCAACTTTGGTTCTCTCCAATCTCTCCTCCATCTAGTCCCTTCCTTTCTTCCTTCTGGAGAATAAACAATAGCTGAGCAGTTCAAGGTCAGATAGTAAAATAGGCACTTTTGTCTGCCCCACTAGCCTATTTCCTGAGGAGCTGGGTGGTTAAATTAGAAAATCTGCATAAAGCCCTTGGGAGATGAAAAGTGCCTGATAAGGACAAAGTATTAAGTGAACCCTTCTTTGTCCCAGCTGTAAAGAGGGAACTGTAACTATGCCAATAATAGAGTCCACTGATTGAGGTCATTTACCCAGATGGCTTTTTTTCTCCAAAAGGTGGGCATTTGCCATTGCAATTGCTTTGCTGGTTGTGGAATGAATTAGGGGGACCTTTGCGGGGAAGAAAAAAGGTCACTCTTCCCTTTCGCTACAGGATATCGCAAGTTCAATGAGACTCTACTTTTATGTATGCCTAAAGTGAGCCAAATACGGCCAAAATGAATTCCGTAGCATGCCCAGGAGGTTCCCTTTAAAAAACTAAGGAGTGGGTACAGCCAACATCTTGATAAGGGGCAAGAAAGCAAAAATTTTTATCCTGTGAGCTGTTTCGAAGTCACATGAGATCCTCTCTCCACAGACATGAGCTCGGATAATTGTCATCCTTACCTCCTTACCCAGAAATAAAGCTGTCTGCTTTTTAGAATCCCTTTGTTGAAACTCTAGTGAAGATGGAATTCAAATTCAGGCCTATTGGTGCCAAAGATACAGTTAAGGATCTGCTCAAGAGAGCTAGTCTGACTTGGCGTACACCAGAGCTTCTTAACCCTTGGTGTGCCATGGTCTTCTCTGGCAATTTAGTGAAATCTGTAGATGGCCCTTTTCAGAATCATATTCTTAAGTAATTAAAGAAAATGCTCGATTTCAATTAGAAGTTAGAGAAAAGAAAAATGTCTTTTTTCCCATCCAAGTTCATGAACCCTTTGAAATATATCTTCCGACTTCTGTGGGGGGGGGGGGTAGTCTATGGACTGCCAAAGGCAAAGAACCTTTGCTGTAGAGATTAAGACCATGGTTCTGACTTTTTAAGATGATGGCATGGAGCCTGTGATACCCTGTTCACATGTTCGTTGATATTGCCATAAGAAAGAGAATTGGGAAGCTAGGTGGTACAGTGGATAGAACACCGGATCTGGAGTCAGGAAGACCCAAGTTCAAATCCAGCCTGGGACATTTATTAGCTGTGTGACCCACTTAACCTCTGCCTCAATTTTCTCAACTATAAAATGGTGATAACAGCACCTACTTCAAAGGGTTGTTGTAAGAATCCAGTGAAGTAATATTTGTAAGTGCTTAGCACAGTAACCAGTATATGGTAGGCACTTAATAAATGCTTATTCCCTTCCCTAAATGAAACATAGGTTTGATCCAGGATGGCTGTTTTTAATGACAGTTAAAATGTAATAATAGCAGTTGCAGCAACAATAACATTTGTATAGCATTTTAAGGTTTACAGAGTGCTTTACAAATATCATTTCATTTTGTCCTCACAACAATCCCAGGAAGTAAGTATAGTTATCCTCATTTTATAAATAAGGAGACTGAGACAGATAAAGATTAAGTGACTTGCCCATGGTCACATAGCTAGTAAGTGTTGGAGGCCAAATTTGAACTCACATCTTTTTAACTATCCACGCCACATCCTAACTGCCTCCATGGTGGCAATGCCTAGCCAAACCAAGAGTTGCTCAGTCTAATTCAAAGGTATTTGGTAAGAATAGCATAAAAATTTAACTAGAAAATAGATGAGAATTCTTACCAACACAGATTGTTATGTTGGAGGATTCTCCCAAAAAATAATTTGAAGCGAAAGCTGCTGGTGGGATGGAATTCCATGTCTAGATCCACATTAGGCACCCATTCCTTAATTTAGGACATTTTATACTGGAAGCAAAAAATGCATATGACAGAAAGTTTTGCACTGTCATCCCCAAAAATTTGATCTAAGAAAAACTAAATTAGGTCGTGTGTGTGTGTGTGTGTGTGTGTGTGTGTCCACATTTTTATTTCTCTCACAAGCTGACTTGACAAGGGGGCCACTTCAGAACTGGCTTGATTTGGAATTTGGGGGTACAGAGATATATGCCTTTGAAGAGTAGGTGTTTCCATGGGGTGCCAGTCAACTCTGATTGGTCAACACGCTAGGAAGTGGGCTGTGTTTTGAGTGTGTGACTTAGGTCACTTAATCCTGGTCAGGAGATAAAAGGGGATGGGGTGCCCGGTTTATATCAGGTCACTCCTCCTCTACCATACCAGACCACTGCCCCTCTTGGGTTTTCTAAGCAGAAGAATCTGTCTCCACTCAAACCTGAGCAAATTGAATCGATTCAAGCCTGAGTTGGAGTTTGACTAGGATGAGACTCCATGCAATCTCATTATCAGTAATATCCTTTTGAAAAATTGGAGCAGGAAGCTGGATGGGGGATGGGGGTTCTGAGAATCATTTTTCCCATTCCCCCATTTGATTCTAATGAGAGGCGTAGCCTTCTCAATGAATCATTAACTGATATGGTTAGCTCTTCATCAGGAGCTTAGGGTAACAATATGGGAGAGGGAGAAAGGGGAGAAATTGATAGATGCATTGATAAAACCAAGGGAGCAGTCACAAAGGGAAAGGGTAAACAATGAATAAAGTTGCGCATTTAAGGCTCAGAAGTCTCTTCTCATACAGCTGTCTGGTGTTGGGGACATCAATGATGAAGTTTTCTGGTTGAAGTATGCTTTAACGGTTTCCAGCAGACTGTCTTTTTAAGACTCCTTGTAGAGAAATCCTTCTTCTTGGTTAAAATCTCCTACAAAATTGATCTTAACACAATTTTACATTACCCTGCCAATAACCTGGTCAAATAATGAAAATTAACTCAACCCTTATGTCTCTATTATTATAAAAATTGGAACCTTGGCCAATTGTCATGTCGATATATCTAAGAAACTCAAATTAGAAAAAATAAACCAAAAAAATTAGAACCCAGTTTTTATCCTTTGAATTAATTCATTATTCATTCCCCCATCAGGAGGATGCTATGCCACTAAGGAATTAATAACGGACTCCAATATATACATAGTACATCAAGTGAGCAATTGCAAAACAGTATATTTCAAGTTAAGTGATTTATAATAAAATAATTCCAACTTTAGGTCATGTTCAGATAAATAACCCTTAATTAAAGTGAATGTTTCTTTTAAAGCATTTATAAGATAGACCACAAGCCCTTCTTCTTCTAAAATTAACTGATTATAACAAAACTGAGACAGGTATGAAATTAACTTAGTAACAGAATAATATCCTGGCTTCACAAGTCCTTGACCTAATTATCCTATAACATTATGAGGAATTAAAGGACCCTAACTTATATAGGAATATATACTAGTAACAGATGCCTGGGCTAAATAATTAGTTGTTTGGGCTAAAATTCTAGGTCAAGTTGCACATGTTCTAGTCTCTGATCAACAACATAAAAATAAAATTTCCCATTAAGTTAACACAAGATAGTTCATAAAATACTACTCCTCATAGATTTGCAGCTCTGTTTCTCAAACGTATTTACTCTTCTCTAACCATACTCAATCTGAAAAAACAAGATTCTACAGGAATTGAATCTCAAAAATACGATGAATTCAGATGCTAATTTTACCTCTTGTTTAGGCTGTGGAATGGATTCAGATCAAAACAGTAAGATCTTTCCCACTTTCATTACAGAAATTTAGATGCTTTAGTATTAATTATTAGCCTTAGATGTCTGATGCTGCTTCCACCAAGACTCTTTCTCTGACAGCGCCCATTTAAATCCAGTCCAAGGACACAACAAGCCTAGGAACAAAACGAGATTTCGCAGTAGGTTTGGACGTAACTGTCATCAATATCAAATTATTACTGCAACAAATTAGCTTGCAAATGGAAATTTAGTAGGCCTTCTAAAAATCACACCAAAGATTTTGCAAAATATCTTTTTGGTAAAAGTATTTCCCTCTTTTAAAACAGCTTACGATTTATTCTCTTGTTACCATAACAAATTAAATTCCTCTAAATTCTTTAGTCAAAAAGGCATTTGTAATGAGGACCTATTTACTCACTCAGAACTTCACAACACAAACCTCTTGCACAGGGCTGATAAAAATTACAAGGGGGATTTTACATCTTTTCTTTGCTTAATTGCCAAGTTTCCTTTCACAACAATACTTTCGTAAGTACTTGATTTAAACAGTAACTCCAAATGTCTTACTTAGTTAACAGTCTTAATTTTCATAAGTGAGAGACAAATAATTTTAGCTAAAACTTCTCTTTTAAAATACAGACAAAACTTGGAAGTTTATGATTTCTTAAATATAACACAGGGTCAAATAAAATGACCTAAAAGCTTCCTGACCCGTTAATTTTTTTTTCTCTGACAATCCAATTTTTAATCTAACAACATCCAGATTATAAGAGAAATTGCTTTTCTAACAACATATGATACAATTGTTTATCAAATTATACAATATAAGGAAAATTTAGAAATATAACAAATATCATGTACTTAACCTTGAAATAAAACCAACTAATTACTGATCAAGTGACATTAATTTAGTCAGATGTGCTTCCAAATTGCTTTCCTCAGAAAATCATTCCTCTCATCACCATTGGCATACTGATCACATCTAAGAGAACCCATATAGAGTTACCAAGTATGCAGCAATTACAGCTAATTTAAACAGTTAACATTCGTATAGCATTTGTGTTCTGCCAAGCAGTGTGCGAAGCATTTTAGGATCTTGTGATCCTCACAACCTCCCTGGGTGGTGGATTCCACTACTATCCCCTTACAGAACAGTAAACTGAGGCAAATAGAACTTTCTTCAGGCCATACAGTTAATGCCAAGTAGCAATTTTTTTGTGCTTAATCCTGATAGGGAGAGCTCTCTCAGATGTTATTCATATTCCTTCAGGACAGATTTTGACTTAAATCAAACCTGGATTTATAGGAGAGCTCTCTCACATGTTATTCATTTTACTTCAGGACAGATTTTGACTTAAAATCAAATCTGGATTTATAATCGCAAATGATCAACATTTTAATTGTTAAAAGTCCAATACTCTTGCCCCTTTAGAAGAAAAATATTTTCCATAAATTCATATATTCCCTTAAACCAGACTTATGGTGACAATTCCCCATTTTAAGATTTTACATAATAATTGCAGATTGCAATAACAAATATCTTTACCATAGCCAATATTTATGTAGTGTTAGATTTAATAAGGCCTTTCTACAGATTTATCCTAAAAAGTGAGCGGACATAATTCCTTTTTCAAATCAGGATACAGATTTTTATTTTCAGTCTTTCTACTTAAATAAAATCAAACTTATCTGAAGCTAGCACACAGACTTGCCCAGCCCACCCCCATCTGTCCCCAAAGAGCTTTTTTTCCTCTCTCTGTCCTTTTCATATTTTCACTGAAACCTTTATTTCTCTTTTTTAATCTTTCAAACCCATTACTCAGACTACCTTCACTTTCCTTTACATCCGAATTTGTCCTGCTTGTCTTCAGTTTTTACAATCTGGAGGGAATTGATGCTTGACAATGTACAGATCAGTAGAGCTGGATTTTTCCCACACTCTTCTCAAACAGCTTTTATGTTAATATGCATTTTAAACAAAACACTGAAATCCCAAAGTGATAGCTTAAAAGACAGAAAAATAAAAAACCATTATTTTTGCAGTTTTAAACACATTGCCCTGATAATCATATGTTGGCAAGAGGGGTGCAAAGACAGTTCTCTAGATTTAAATTAAACATAAAGTACAAACTTTAGCTTCTAGGATCTAATTAAACCTGAGTGCAAACTCTCAGCTTTTCTCTCTCTCAGCCCTTGCCTGGTTTAGACTCTTATCAGTCTAAAGCTTCTGCTGATTGCACTTGCCAACTAGCTTCTGGGAGAGTCTCACCCTGCTTTTTAATTCCATTATTTATATAACTTTATTCTGGTATCCCAAGAGTCATAATCTCCCTCTGAAAGTCTAAGGTGGCAGTTCTTTCCCAATGTTCTCTCTAATTAGAAGTTCCTTAGAAGTTTTTCAGGCTGCATTTTAAATCTTTTACCACAAGCATGAAACATTTTACAAATACACAGAGACATGGGATAACAAGACAGTGTGCACAAATCTGTTTTTCTTGTATAGAGAATTAGATTTAATATAGAATTAGAATTAAAATTAGACTGGTCAAAATTCAGAGTTATTTTTAGTTCTTCGTCCTTCTAAAAGGCAACCAATTCAGATTACAGAACAATTTATCATGTGCCAGTTTACTCTGACTGACCCATAGCAAAATCACAGAGTATATATCCTTTCACAGGAGACCTTCTTTGAGGCCCCTGCCCTCAGAACCTCTTGGAGAGAAAAACAGACTGCAGCCTAATATGGGGAGTCCCAGTAGATAAGGAGCAGGGATTTGGGGGATAAGACTCACCCACCCTTCAGAACCGAGACTTCAGGAGGAAAAGAAGTCCTGTGGGTGCCCAGTCCCAGAGTTGTCAGGGGAAAGAGTCCAAACTCCAAATCCCAGTCCAAATCCAAGGCACGGCACCATTTAATTGTTGACCCCAAAAGTTTGATCTAAGAAAGTTTGATCTAAGAAAGACAAACTTTTGTATGGTTGTGTATGTGTCCACATTTTTATTTCTCTCACAAGCTGACTTGACATGCATTGCATGCATGTACAGTCCAGAACTGGTGAGACTTGGGATTTGGAGATACAGAGTTTATATACCCTTCAAAGAGTAGGTGTTTGCAAGGGGTGCCAGTCAACTCTGTTTGATCAACACACTACAAGGTGGTCTATTTCTTGAGTGTGTGACTTAGGTCACTTAAGCCTGGTCAGGAGATAAAGGAGGATAGGGTGCCCAGTTTGTATCAGATCACCCCACCACCACCACCATACCAGAACACTCCCAGTCTTGGGCTACCTAGGCAGAAGAATCTGTCTCCACCCAAGCCTGAGCAGATTAAATCAATTCAGGCCTGAGTTGGAGTTTGACTTGGATGAGACTCAATGCAATCTTATTATCAATGATGTCTTTGTGAAGAACTTTGGAGCAGGAGGCTGGCTCGGGCTGGGGAGCTCTGAGAATCATTTTCCACAACCCCAAAAGTCAAGGCAGGAGTTTGTGAGTCATTTTTTGATCCTGTTCTCTTTGCCCTGTTGCTTTCTGAATCATAAGACATGTTTGGTGATTCCTAATTGAAGAAAAGATTTAAGTGTTGGGTGACAAAAATGCAAAATGTTTATAAGGGATTGATGTCCATGGGTAATGAAGTCGATGAATCTGCCCATCCCAAGTGGAAGAAGGGTTCCTGTCTGAAGAGCTACCAGGCTCCAGGAGAGCCTACTCAGGCTTCCGGAGAGAGCTTCCATCTCAACCCTGGACTGAAAGGAGAATGTGGTTAGGGATGACCAACACTTACAAAGTGGGGTCCTTGATTTTTTTATACCAGAGACCCCTTTCAGAGTCTTGAAATCTATGACCTCCTTTGAATGTTTTTAAATGCATAAATTAAAATATATAGGATTACCAAGGAAACTTATTATAATCAAAATATATGATATATATATTTATATCTCTATATATAAATATATATAGATATAGATATATATTAAAAGCTCATGGTCCCCAAGTTAAAGGCTACTGCTTTATAAGCAGAACAAGATATGTTTAGCTGTAGTTGGGCCCTTGTTGGATGTGAATGAGGTAATGAAAAATCAGTATAATATGAGCAAGACTGAGGTAGACACATCAAAGGATCCAGGATTAAATCAAGGCAGTAAGTTCCACAGGAGCAAATTGCAACTTCTCACTTTGGCAGGTCTTTGTGAGCTGCTGTGGCCAAAAAATACTGATAATCCTATAGCAAACCTTTGGTTAATAAGCCATGCTGAGCACAAGGAATGCTGGTCCTTAGGCGACAGACATGTGACACTATTGCCAAGACCACACTTTGAGGCATCCCGGCTTGGGAGGAGCCTGCAGGGCTTGTGCCTTGCTGGCATCGCTTCAGTGAGCACAGGGTCACCTCGGTGCCACAATGAGACATCAGCGTAAGAAGCCAGCAGAGGATGGCGCGTACATTTGATAGCTAATAATAATAACAGCTAGCAGCTGTCATGTGTCAGATACTGTGCTAAGTGCTTTACAAATATTTTATCCTTACAACAAAAATGGGAGGAGGGGTGCCATTATTATCCCCATTTTGCAGATGAGGAAACTGAGGTTAAGAGATTTGCCCAAGGTCACACAGCTAAGTGAGCATTTGAGGCAGGATCTGAACTCTCATCTTCCTGACTGCAAACCCAGAACTCTCTTCTCCTAGATGCCTTTCTTAGGGGTCAGAAAGGAATATAGAATTATCGATTAGCTGATCTTCATGTGTATAAGTGTATTTTGTGTTTTAACCCTGATTAAATTTGTTAAATTTAATTATTTAAATTTAATAAAATTAAATAAAAATAAAGTTTATTTTAAAAATAAAAATTAATTAAATTTAATTAAAATTTAAAATTTGTTAAATTGTTAAAGTCTGAAACCCTTTCTGAACTCCATATTACAGGAAAATGTTTCCCTTCCGTGCCCTGGAGCATTCTTGCCAAAGTGTTGAGGGGAGGTATGCTAATCACACAGATGAAGTTGAAAAGCTGTATCCCTGAGAGTTCCTGTATGCCTCTCTTAAAGAGAGCTTCATTTGCACCTGATGCTTTATACAGTACCTGAGTACCACACCACTGTGGGAGGAAGATTTTTAACCTTATAGTATTTAGAAGGCAGATAGGTGATGTCATATTGCATTCAGCACTTGACCCTGGAGTCAGGAAGACCTACACTCGAATCCAGCCTCGGACACTTACTAGCTATGTGACCCTGGACTAGTTCTTTCATCCTGTTTGCCTCAGTTTCCTCATCTGTAAAATGAGCTGGAGTAGGAAATGACAAAACACTTCAGTATCTTTGCCAAGAAAACCTCAAATGGAGTCAAAAAGAGTTGGACACAACTGAACAAATTTAAGGAACAGGCTGATTTCCTTTAAATTGTGCTTGGACATCCAGTAAATACTGGAGTCAGGACTCAAACCCATGACATCTGACTCCAAGTCTAGGTCTCTTTTTAGACCTCCCTGGCTTCCTTTAAGTTCTAACTAAAATCCTTCCTTCTTCAAGAAGACTTCCTTAACCCCTCCATTCTAGTTCCTTCCCTCTGTTTATCCTGTATATAGTATCCTTTGTATATATTTGTTTGCACATTTTGTCCCCCACTAGATTGTAAGCTCCTTGAGCTCTTTGTATCCTGCATCCTCAGTGCTCACTCTGTTCTTGACAAATAGTAAGCACTTAATAAATGTTGATTGATTGACTGATAACACTTGCTTCCTGGCAAGTTGGGGTGTTCAAATGTACCATTCCCTCTATGGCAGGAACCCAGCCTTTTTTGTCCCCTACACCCCTTCAGCAGTAGGGTGGAGTCTATAGCTCCCTTCTCAGAATCATGTTTTCAAATGAAAAAAAAAATAAGGATTACAAAAGAAACCAATTATATTGAAATACAGTTATAAAAATAATTTATAATATTAGTTCACAGATCCTAGGGTAAGAAGCCCTGGTACTGGGCAGGGTGGTAGGGGTGGGTAGTGTCTGGTGGTACAAGGGATGTTATAGCCATCACCTGTTATGTGGATGAATTCAGTGCTGAGCTCACAGGCTTTTCAAGAAAGCCCCCTGGGGTTTTCTCAAGAACCAGGTTACACTCTCTCATCCAAAGGAGAAACGTCTGTGTCCAAGTAGAGAATAAAGAGAGAGGTGGACCAGGAAGGCAGCCGATTCAGGGAGGATTCTGATTTGATTGATGATGGGTAAGCAGGAGTGTTTGTCTTGGGCAGCCTGCCCACCTCTCCCAAGGCAGTGCCATGTTCAGATCAACCCATGCCAGCTGATGGCATGAAACCTGCTGCGTCAGCCTTCACCTCACTGACTCTCCCTCAGCAGATGCCCAGGGACAGTACACTCACATACCATATGTTCATTGGTGCCTGCACAAGAACTGACTTGTTAGATGCTAAATAAATGATGATTGACCTGGTTCAATGGGCCTGAAATTGGAAGATACCAAAACAAATAATGGACAAAGCTTGGATTTTGTCATGTTGTTTGGGTTGTAGATCTTTGAATTAAGTGTCTTTGGACTGACTCTAAAGAGAAGCTTGAACTGGTGACCATATTTCTCTTCTGGTTGTTAAACAGGGTGTCTGTAGGAGCCTGTACTCTCGCTGTATCAACTCCCATGATATGGGAGTTTGGGCAGTATAATGGAGGGGACGGAAATGTACTCGAGTCGTGTTAATGCCTTTCTGTTGCCTATTCAGCTACATCTCAGTTTCCAGTGAACTTGATTACGGAACCGCCCAAGACAGAATTTAAAATTTAGTGGAGATTAATTTGGGGTTCTCTCCCTCCAGGTGCACTTAGCCCCTGCCTCCCCTCCCTGTTTATGTGTCCTTTGTTCCCTTAAGACTCATCCTTTCTGGGTCAACCAGTCTTTGTAATGGCCTAACAGGCTACCTCTCCTAGCAGACCAAACTGCATTCTTAATAAGAGTCCTCTGGAGATCCATTAACTCAGAGGAGTAAGTCTAATAGTGAACAGGCCGTATCAGAAGGAGTTTGTATAATTAGGCAAAGTTTTTAAAAATTGTCCTCTGTGTATTATTTGGTCACAGGGCTTTGAGTCTTTACTGTGATATAGGTAACTTATCACAACATAAGTACCTGTGTGCCATGGAAAAAAGTAATTAGGTGGCATTAAGAATATTTTTAAAAAATAATATTAGAACTGGTCCAACCATTCTGGAAGGCAGTTTGAAATTCTACTAAAAATAATTAAATAAAGTGTCCTTACCCTTTGACTGAAAAGAGCTGCCTGCTAGGCATATGACCAAAGGTCAAAGACAGAGAAAGGGCCTAGAGACACTTTTTTTGGTAACAAAGAACTAGAAACAAAGCTCAGTGCTTGGAGAATGTGAGTGAATGAATGAAAAAAAAAATTAAGCGTTAAGTGCTAGGCACCCTGTCCTCAGACACTGGGGATACAAATATTGAAAGTGAGACAATTCCTTCCCCTAAGAAGCTTATGTTCTGGTAGAGGTGGGAGTGCAGAGAGAGAGAGTACATACAAGGAAGCAGAGGACAGAGAAAGGAGTTTTAGTATGAGTAGTCAAAGGGATGTAAGTTCACCCATGGAGCTCTCCATTGACACACCTTTCTCCCTTCCCCACCCCCCAAAAATGGTAGTTAGTTTAATTACTGTACCCAGAGCATAAATCAGAAAGGGAGAGAGAGAGGGAACAGATGACAAGAGGGCCTGGATAAACAACTAGACAGGATGTGAAGCATAGTCAGGTCTAGTCTAGGAATAGCTAAGTATAATGACCCAGACAAGTTGGTACACATTTAGGATGACTCAGCCCTGGGGTGAAAATTCATAGTTGAACAGATCAACTTTCCCAGGGACTGCAGACTTGGCTTCCTGAAAGTGCCATGCACAAGGTACTCTAGGGCATGATGTTTAGTCCCATATAATCAGGGGCTAGCCAGGTATTGTAATATAAGATTGTAATGGCTTACTACTGGACCAGAAGAAACAATGGATATGAAAAATTCAGAGAAGCATGAGAAGACTTATATAAAGTGATACAGAGTAAAATAGGTAGAACCAGGAAAATAATATACACATTAACAGCAGTGTAAATAGAACAAGAAAATGAAGTTGAACCATATGTAATTATAATGGCCAAGCTTAGCCTCAGAGAAGAGATGAAAAATTCTCCTCCCTTCTTTGCAGAAGTCAGGGACTATGGGTTTGGAACTCTGCCTATACTGTCAGATTTGATTGGTGTGTCTGTTAGTTTTGGTGAACTTATTTTTTCCTCTTTTTAATTCTTTGTATGAGGGCTTTTAATTTGGAAATGAAAGTAATGTAAAAATGAAAGATACTATTTAAAAAAAATAAATACTAAGAACTGTGCTAAGTGCTGGAGATGTAAAGACAAAACCAAAACATCAAGAAATTTATATCCTGGGGAAAACACAACACAAACATACATATGCATGCGTGCACATACACACATAAATATATAATAGAATAAAAATATGCAAAGTAATTTCAGGAATTTGAGAAAAATACCTCATGTAGAAGATGACTTTTGAAGAAAGGTAAGGGTTCCAAAAATCAGAGGTGAAGGAGTACAATGCCCTATAAAGGATCAAGAGGGGGATTCTAGCTGTGTGACCCCAGGCAAGTCACTTCACCTGTTTATCTCAGTTTCCTCATCTGTAAAGTGAGCTGGAGAGGGAAATGGCAAGCTACTCCAGTATTTTTGCCAAGAAGACCCTAAATGGGGTCACAAAGAGTCAGACACAAGTCAGACACAGAAAATGACTGAATAACAAAATACAAGGAATGGCTAACCAGAGGCAATAGGGACCCAGTGAGGATTTTTGAGTGAGGAAGTAGAAGCAGTGATATTGCTCAGAACTTTGTTTTAGGAATATTAGTTTGGCGGCTATGTGGAGAATGGACGGACTGGAGAAGAGAGTGACCAGAAGAAGGGGAAACCAATTAGGAAGTGATTTCAATAGTGCAGGCTCTGAACTAAAGAAGAGAGTCATGGGTGGAGATGAGGGGACTGCACAAGAAAGGTTGTGGGTGTAGAATCAATAAGACTTGACAATTAAATGGATATAAGGAGCTGTGGAAGAGGAGAGAGTCAATGATACCATAGCTCTAAACCAGCATGGCTAGAAATACAGTGGTCATCAGAAATAGGAAAGTTTAATAGAAGGATTAGTTTTCTGTTAACATGGAAGCTTTGGCATACATGGTGATATGCCTTATAGGGATATAATAGAATTTGAGCTTAGTATGTTGTGTTGTATGAATAATATTATTATATGTTTATATGTAGTACAAATATAAGATAATATAATTTAATCTATTTTATTATATAATTTATATATCATATATTACATGATGTATGATAATATGTTTGTCTATAATATATAGTGATAGAAATACATCTCTATATGTTATGTAATATATATCATATATCATACATGTTAAATATATATTATATTATTATTATATGGCATCAGTTCATTTTTCTTTCATTGTGGGACTTTAAAAGATACTTTACTTATCCCTCCAGGATATACTACCCAACTTTCAATTTCACTATAAGGGGGCTAGATTCCCGGAGGGTAGCTGTTGCCTTAGGATTCTAAAGAGTGCCCTATGATGTGTTGTTCAGTCACTTCTGACTCTGTTACCCCATTTGGGCCATTAGATATTAGAGTGGTTTTCTATTTCCTTCTCAACTCATTTGACAGATGAGGAAACTGAGGCAAAGTGACTTGCTCCAAGTCATACAGCTAGTAAGTATCTGAGGCCAGTTTCAAGACTTCAGATCACCTAGCTGCCACCCTACGGTACTCATTCCTAAAGCAACATAGCTCATGAGCCCCCATTGGTGTACTTCGCAGTAACAGTTGGTAGATATGATTAGCTCTTAGCAAAGTTAGTTACTGAGATAGCATAGTAAAAACAGCAGCAATAAAACATTTCCTCCATAAACCTGGGGTACCTTCTCCTCTCAATATACAGAGTCTAAGAGTGGACATAAATTCAAGTACAGTGTTAGAGAAATGTATGTAACAAAATGTGTAACCAAATATGTAACCCTGTTTTATATGAGTACAAGTGTCAGGCATGCAAAGACATAAGGAAAAATATCACCAGCCCTCAAGGAGTTTCAGCTGTCTTTGGGGAAGTGAAAAGGGAATGAAAGGGGAGGACATGACCTACATGGGAGTAGATTGACTAACTGCTGAGCTTCCAATGGACTTGGGTGGGGTGAGAATTATAGAATAAGAGGTCAATTCCAGATGGAAACTGTCTATAGTGGAAGAGGAAGAGAAGAAAAAGAGTAGTTACAGGGAAGCTAGTAAGAATGTCTCTTAACAGTCATTCCTTGGTGATATGTAACATATGTAACCACAACAACTCTCCACTCCAATACTGCTGGGACTAGAAATCCTTTCTCTCCTGAAGCTTTCACAAAGCTCCCTCTGGACACAGTTTCAGTGCTGGGTGGTTTTCTCATCCGAGCTCTGCTCCTTTCCACAATTCAACTCTTGTTTGCTGCTCTCTTTCTCTGGAGTCTATAGCCAGCTCTCTTTGCTTTCACACCTTGAAGTTGCTTTTGGCCTTAATGAATTGCTTCTCCATATCTGTATGTCTAGAGTGTGTGCTCCTGCTTATTTACTGTGCCTTCAACTCTCTCAAACTTGTTCTTCCCCTGCTTGATGAGGTATCTTGCTATGGAGGAGTTGCTCCATTGTTTTATGCCATGTCCAATGGGAAGGGGAGAGGGAAATTCTCCTCCCCTCTAAGAGGTAAAGAGCTGGGTTCTCATCACCTTAATCAACTAAACTACCAACTACCAGACTTGACTCCCCACCAAGCTGGGTGAGTTGGTTTTTGGTTTTCTTTTATACAGGCCCAAGAGGCCTGACTGATTCTGTCAGTCAATCACTGAAGTTTCCTGGGTGGTGTCAGTTTCCTTCACCCAATAGCCAAGGCCTATAATCATGGAAAGTGGATTAAGGAATTTCCTATTTTTGTCATGAGGTTGTAGAAAAACTCCTTAATGCAACTTTTTCACATATACACAAAAAAATAGTCAGGTATATGCCCCTGCTATCCCTCATTTCCAAACCTCCCCTCTTTTTGTATTTCTTTCATTTTACTCTTGGTATCAACCATAGATTCCTTCAGTCCAGAAGGAACAGGAGACTGTATTCTGCTGACCACTCAACCATGGAACATTTGAAAATCAGTAAGTCAATTTAGCTTCTCTAATTGATTCCATACTTAAGCAGAAGTGTCTGGATGTCTCTTAATAGGCTCTTAGTTTCTACCTAAAACAGTCTTTGTACCTTCCAAGAGAAAGCTTAGCCTGAATATCCTTCAAGTCAGTGCTAAGAACAGCAAAGTAACTGAGGCCTGGGATGCAAGCGAGAAATTAAAGCATCAATAACAAACACAGATGAATACAGTTGTTTTACTGCCAGAATGTCAACAGATGGCAAGGCATGTATACACACACGCACACATGCATGCATGTGCATGCATGCGCACACACATGTTCACACTCAAACCAAGTTAATATTTGTGTCAACCAGGTTGCTTTGCAAATTGGAGGAGACCCAATCCAAGCCAGACGTACAACATCACTGTCAGAACAAACTCTGTGCATGGATGATTATAGTAGCTTCCCGGACAGCATCTGTAGCATCTGTAACCCCTTCCTCGAAAGCCCATCTCTCTATCCTATCACCTCTACATCTTTTCATACAAGCTTATAGAGAAAAAGGAGTGTCAGCTGGTGCGCCATGGTTTGCCAAGTCTCTAGCTGTGTAAGCAAAGAAAGCTGTAGCAGTGAGCTCAAAATACATTGTGCCTAGAGTCAGCTGGCTGCCCGTGGAGAGAAAGAATGGACTTCAACTAGAATTTTCTCCTAAGATACTGGAACCCTGCCCTTTTTTGGGGGGGGTGAGGCAAGGCTAAGCTACATCCCAATGATTGGATTGTAATGGGTCCAAGCTGAGTCTGTACAATACCATGTTCTGTTTCAACCAAGTTACTCTAGCAAATATTTTGGAAGGACACAATCATTTTCATTAATATGACACCACCGATACAGATACATCAGTAAAATCATTTAAGGATCACTTTTGTAGAATTGTTTCTCATGAGGAAATATTCAGTTATAAATACACATAGGTATATAAGCATATTCTGTACAGGCAAGCTTTAACATATGTGCTGGATTTATAGGTAATAGTTATTCACCACAAGCCCTTCATATATAAATGATCACCAAGGAATGACTGTTAATTCCCTTTCTTATTAGCTTCCATTTTCTTCCTTTTCCACCATAGATAGTCTCCATCTGGAATTGACCTCTTACTCTATAGTTCTCACCCCACCCAAGTCCATTGGAAACTCAGCAGTCAATCAATCTACTCCCATGTAGGTCATGTCCTCCCTTCTTTTACTCCCTCTTCACCTCCCCAAAGAGAGCTGAAACTCCTTGAGGACAGGTAAAATTTTTCCTTTTGTCTTTGCATGCCTGATACTTGCACTCATACAATTTTAAATAAATGCTTGTTGAATTGGATTTAGATACTTTTAGCCTCAGAGTCTATGAGTTTGGAGAGGAAAGGCGGTGAATTACAGAACCTTGGGCTTGGGGTAGGAGTTGGAACTTGAGTCTCAGTTCTTTATCATACTATCACTAGCTGTGTGACTGGGTAAGCATGTCACTTAACCTTTTAAGCTTCAGTTCCTCACCTGTAAAATGGAAATAATAATACTTTAACTTCATGCCTCATAGAGTCATCAGAGTAAACTGTGTAAATCAATACCAAAATGTGAGGTATTATCATTAATGATAATAACAGTGAGACATAGTAGTTAAGAGCTGGTCAAAAAAAAAAAAGGAGAAAAATTGTTTTAACATGTACTTGGAGGAAAAATAAAATACTATATTTCTTAAAAAGCTGGCCTAGAAACCAGAAAGAACTGCGTTCAAATCTCAACCTCTGACACATACTGTGTGACTCTGATCCAGTCATTTAACCTCTTGGCGCCTCAGGCTGGGAAACTCCCTAACACTCTAAGTTTCAGAGAAGGTGTTGAGCGAGACTGATACAACAGTGAAATCACTGGTCCAGTCACCATCCCCTATTAATAAAAACAAAAAGTCTTTCCTGTGATTTTGTCTAAATTCTTTTAAACAGCTATCTCTTTTGACCTCACTTGACATAGTGGATTCTCTAAGTTAACTGCCTACTACATGAAATAAAACTTCCTTTTATTTGTCCTAAACTCAGCTCTCTGCCTTCTTAGGTATCCAAGATTTTAGATACAAATCTGGTTGGTCTGCTTATTTTGTTCAGCCCTTTGCTTGCATCAGTGCAGGAAACTCTCTCTACCTATATAGACCTATATAGGAATTTTAGAGATTATTGTAGATTATCTTAGAGAAGTACTAGGAGCACTGAGGATTTCAGTCCTTGGCTTTCTTTAGAGCTAGAAGGAACCCAAAAGATCAGCTAGTCCAACCTTCCCATTTTACAGAAGAGGAAACTGAGATGCAGGGAGATTAAGTGACCTGTCCATGGTCACAGAGGGAGCAAGTGTCAGATCTGGGCTTGAAACGCAGGTTCTCTATTTCAAAATCCAGCAGTGATTCCTCTATGCTATAGAGTTCCCGAAGTTGTACAGCAAATACGAATACACGTTAGGCGATCAACTACACCAGCTATGTCAAACAGAACCATAAAGATCCCTGTAAGCTGCTTGTAGAAAACCACACTTTTAATTTATCTCTATTCTATTATAACTTTATTTATTGTTACATATTTACATATTGTTACATTTCCCAATTACATTTTAATCCAGTTCAGGTTGCTCTTGGGAGTGGGCTGGCAACATTACCTATGAGTAGTTGATATTGTTGCGCTATTTCCAGCCTGCCTTGCCTTAATCACACCATTTGCTCATATTCCCTTTATCCTTCTACACCGGGGCTGGGGAACCTGTGGCCTCAAGGCCACATGTGGCCCTCTAGGTCCTCAAGGTGTGGCCCTTTGACTGAAAACTTCCCAGAACAAAGTTTGTTCTAGACTTTAGAATCCTAACTTTTTAGCCTTATATGACAGTCTAGTCAGTTACCATCTTGCCTTACTCTGGTTCTGCCATCTCTTTCTTGAGGTAGTGATTAAAATTCCCTACAGTGTTCCAAGAAACACGTGGTTCAGAAGTCAGAAGTCCAATGACAACTCTACTATGAGTTTGCCATTTGAATGTGGCTCCATTCATACTCCATCACCATATGTGAAATGGGGATGGGAAACTGACCTGCTTCATGTAGCCATTGCCACCATGATCTCTTAGCATTTTAGACTGAAAAGGGTCATCGTTGACCACTCCAGTCCTCTCACTTTACAGAGGAGGAGCCTGAAGCTTGGGGAATTGACTTGCCCCAAATTACATAGCTTATACCACAGGGTTGGGACTAATTAATCTCCTCACTAATTTCGGGATCTTTCCACAATAGAGAGATCAACAGAGAGAAAGAACTCTTTCTATTGCCCCCAGACAACGTAGGAATCCTCATCAATAATGATAGACTAAGAGTAGCTATTGGTTGGAGAGTGACTGATTTCTAAGTACTAACAAACCCATTTTAACAGGAGAGTCACTTGATTGGCATAGAATTCCAAAGAGAATCCAAGCTTCAGGCTGGTCTAGACTCTGTATTCCTCAAAGATGTTGTGGGAATTATCTGTGGAAGAAATGTCAGTATCCATGGTCACACTCATTGAAAGATGCTGAAACTAGAGCAGTAATAGCAGCGTTTAGGAATCATATACCATCTTTTCTGCCCACCAGCATCTGCCTGCCTGCCTTGGCCCAATTCCAAAGTGGGTAATTGCATTTTGCCTTCACCATGCTCCCTGCTGTCTCAGTCAGGTGCTATGATGCTCACTTCCCAACTGGCTTTGGAGAGCTCCCGTCATTCTGCAGCTAACAGCCCATCCTTTCACTCTCTGTGCCTCAATTTCCTCATATATAAAATGATGAGCCAGGACACAAGATCCCCAAGATCGCTTCTAGCTTTAAAATTTATCGTTAAGTAGCTAGCATTCATATTGTTGTTCTTTGTTCTTGGAAGAGGACCATGACATCAGGAAGGTCATGATGCCATGACCCGCAAGTTAATGAAGGATGACTGTGCAAGGTGACCAGCCTGACTTTCTCCTCTGGAGTGGTCCAGTGGCCAGATATAGTTCAGAACAACTGGAGATGACCCCCAGCTTTTACACAGCATTTTAATGTTTGCATTTTACAAATATTATCTCATTTTATCCTCACAACAACTCTGGGAGGTAGGTGCTATTAGTATCCCCATTTTACAGATGAGGAAACTGAGGTACAGACCACTTAAGTGACTTGCCCAGAGTTACACAGTTAGGGAGTGTCTGAGGCAGGATTGGCAGTCAGGTCTTCTGGACTCCAAGTTCTTAGCTTTACCCTGTGTACCACTGAGTTACTGTTTCCTCATCACCTACTATCTCCCATACCCCTTATCATCTAATTTTTACTCTTTCCCCACCACCTTATTGAAACTGTTCTTCCAGAGGTCACCACTGACTTGTTTGCCAAATCCAAGATTGCCCCTATTCAGACCCCCTTTTCTTTGACTTCACTGTGGATTTGGAAAAGAATAACCACCCTGCCTATGGAATGCTCACACCTCTCTTCAGAGATGTCATACTTTCCTGCACTCTTTGGTTGGTTCCCCAAGGATCAGTCCTTGTCTCTGTTTTCTTCTCACTCTACATCCATTCCTCGGTCAGTGTCCTTCATTACAACAGGCAACTTTCAAATTCACTGAGATTTACTCCCTGATTAGTGAGTCTCCACCTGGGAACACTCTTTTTTAGAAGATCCCAGCCATGCCACTCACTTCACTCCAGATTGCTGCACCTCTCTAACAGAGTCCCCTTATCTAGCCTCCATCACTATTTCAAGTGCTGCACCCGGAGTCAGGAAGATCCAAGTCAAATCCAGTCTCAAGTACTTATTAGCTGTGTGACCCTAGACAAGTCACTTAACCTCTCTGTACTTCAGCTTTCTGATTTGTAAAATAAAGATAATAGCACTTACCTCCCAAGGTTATCGTGAGAATCAAATGATATCTACAAATATTTGTAAAGTGCTTAGCACACTAGTAAGCACTAGGTAAATGCTAGCTGTCACTATTATTAAGAATAAAATGAGATAATATTTGAAAGGTGTTTTGCAAACTTAAAGCACTAAAAATGTTTGCTGTCAATGTTATTATTGTGTTTTATCTCTCCCTATTAGAATGTAAGCTCTTTGACAGCTGGCCTATTTTGTTATTTGATCCCCAAGATTTAGCACAATGCCTAGCACACAAAAAGTGCTTAATAAATGCTCTATTTACTGACTTTCCCTTGAGTCTTTTTAGCTCTGAACCCTCATTCCTGGCTTCCACAGCATGCCACCCCTGGCACCTCAAACGCAACATGTACAAAATTTACCTCATTCTCTTTTCGCCAAACCTGTCCCTCCTTCTGATATTCTTTTTCTTTCTTTCTTTCTTTCTTTCTTTCTTTCTTTCTTTCTTTCTTTCTTTCTTTCTTTCTTTCTTTCTTTCTTTCTTTCTTTCTTTCTTTCTTTCTTTCTTTCTTCCTTTCTTTCTCTCTCTCTTCCTTCCTTCCTTCCTTCCTTCCTTCCTTCCTTCCTTCCTTCCTTCCTTCCTTCCTTCCTTCCTTCCTTCTTTCTTTCTTCCTTCTTTCTCTCAGAACCAAGTGACTTTTCCAAGGTCACATAGCTAATAAGTATCTGAGGTCATATTTGCAATCAGATCCTTCTGACTTCAGGGCCATTACTTTGTGCCATATGGTAGCACCTAGCTGCCCCCTTGACTCCACTATCTCTATTGGTGACATCAACGTTCATCCAGACTTTCAAATTCAAAACCTTAGGTTGGCCTTTGGCTCTTTCCATCGCCTCTCATCTACACTCAAAGCCTTCAGCCAATTCAAGCCCACTCAGTCCAATGCACAAGTTCTGGTCTTCAAAAATGAAGGACAAGGGGAGGAGCCAAGATGGCGGAGTAGAAAGACTCACGCATGCTAGCTCCGAACCCACAGCCATAAATTTTCTGTAAAAAGAACTCCTCACAAATTCTGGAGCAGTGCAAGCCACGCAAAAACACAGTGGAAGAGATTTCTGTTCCAGAGAGCCCTGAAAAACCAACCCCAAAGGTCCATTGCGCACCAGACAGTGGAGCCCACCCCTGCGCTGCCCTGGCTACATGGTCCCAGAGGAGCAGATCTGAGCAGGCTTCAGGGACGGAATCTCCGGAGGCTGCAAAAGTCCCTCCACCCACAGGTGCTACAGGTCAGTGAGAGAGACTTCTGGGCTGTCCGAGAGGGGAACAGGGTGTCCCTGTGACTCGGGCTCCCTCGGGAGGCAGCAGCAGAGGGAGCAGCAGAGGCAACGGTGGCCAGGTGCTCCCGGAGCAGACGGGAGCTCTGCTCCATCACTGAAGGTCTCTGCATAAACCCCCTGAGGGAACTGAGCCTGGAGGCGGCCCTGCCCCCACCCAAGCACCAGAACTTAAGCTCACATTGAGCAGCGGAAAGCCCTGAGGCTGGGAAGCAGCATTTGAATCTCAGACCCCAAGCACTAGCTAGGCAGATCTAGGCGGGGTGGAGAGGAATCTCAGAATCTCAAGTAACTGGCTGGGTAAATGCCCAGAAAAGGGAAGAAAAATAAGACCATAGAAAGCTACTTTCTTGGGGAATAGATGATGTTTCCTCCTTTCATTTCTGATGGGGAGAAACAATGCTTGCCATCAGGGAAAGACGTGGAGGACGGGGCCTCTGTATCCCAGACATCCCAGGTGGATGTCCGGTGGGCTAAGGCCATGGAAGAGCTCAAAAAGGATTTTGAAAAGCAAGTTAGACAGGTGGAGAAAAAACTGGGAAGAGAAATGAGGGAGATGCAAGAAAAGCATGAAAAACAGGTCAATACCCTGCTAAAGGGGATCCAAAAAAATGCTGAAGAAAATAACACCTTGAAAAATAGGCTCATTCAATTGGCAAAGGAGGTTCAAAAAGCCAATGAGGAGAAGAATGCTTTCAAAAGTAGAATTAGCCAAATGGAAAAAGAGGTTCAAAAGCTCACTGAAGAAAATAGTTCTCTCAAAATTAGAATGGAACAGATGGAGGCTAATGACTTTCTGAGAAACCAAGAAATCACCAAACAAAACCAAAAGAATGAAAAAATGGAAGAGAATGTGAACTATCTCATGGGAAAAACAACTGACCTGGAAAATAGATCCAGGAGAGACAATTTAAAAATTATGGGACTACCTGAAAGCCATGATCAAAAAAAGAGCCTAGACATCATCTTTCATGAAATTATCAAGGAAAACTGCCCTGAGATTCTAGAACCAGAGGGCAAAATGAGTATTGAAGGAATCCCTCGATCACCGCCTGAAAGAGATCCAAAAAGAGAAACTCCTAGGAACATTGTGGCCAAATTCCAGAATTCCCAGCTCAAGGAGAAAATCTTGCAAGCAGCTAGAAAGAAACAGTTCCAGTATTGTGGAAATACAATCAGGATAACCCAAGATCTAGCAGCTTCTACATTAAGGGATCGAAGGGCGTGGAATAGGATATTCCAGAAGTCAAAGGAACTAGGACTCAAACCAAGAATCACCTACCCAGCAAAACTGAGTATAATACTTCAGGGGAAAATATGGTCTTTCAATGAAACAGAGGACTTTCAATCATTCTTGATGAAAAGACCAGAGCTGAAAAGAAAATTTGACTTTCAAACACAAGAATGAGAAGAAGCATGAAAAAGTAAACAGCAAAGAGAAGTCATAAGGGACTTACCAAAGGTGGACTCTTTACATTCCTACATGGAAAGACAATATTTGTAACTCTTAAAACTTTTCAGTATCTGGGTAGTTGGTGGGACCACAGACACACATACACACACACAGACGCACACACACGTACACATGTGCACGCGCACACATACACACATGCATGCACATACAGAGACAGAGAGCACAGAGTGAATTGAATAGGATGGGACCATATCTTAAAAGAAATTAAGGTAAATGGTGAGAGAGAAATGTAGTGGGAGGAGAAAGGGTGAAATGGAATGGGGTAAATTATATCTCATTCAAGAGGCAAGTAAGAGACTTTTTAGTGGAGGGAAAAAGAGGAGAGCTGAGAAAAAAACATGAAGTTTACCCTCAACATATTCAACTAAAGGAAGGAATAAAATGCACACTCATTTTGGTATGAAAACCTATCTTACAATACAGGAAAATGGGGGAGAAGGAGATAAGCAGGGTGGGGGGGATGATGGAAGGGAGGTCAATGGGAGGAGAGAGCAATTTGAAGTCAACACTCAGGGAGGGACAGGATCAAAAGACAGACTAGAAACAATGGGGGGCAGGATAGGATGGAGGGAAATACAGTTAGTCTTACACAACACGACTATTATTGAAGTCATTTGCAAAACTACACAGATATGGCCTATATTGAATTGCCTGCCTTCCCAAAGGAAATGGGTGGGAAGGGAGGGATGGGGAGAATTTGGAACTCAAAGTTTTAGGAACAACTGTTTAGTATTGTTCTTGCTGCTAGGAAACAAGAAATACAGTTAATGGGGAATAGAAAGTCATCTGTCCCTACAGGACAAAAGAGAAGATGGGGACAAGAGAAGGGAGGGATGATAGAAGAGAGGGCAGATTGGTGATAGGGAAAATTAGGATGCTTGGTGTATTGGGGTGGGGGGAGGAGATAAATGGGGAGAAAATTTGGAACCCAAAATTTTGTGAAAATGAATGTAAAAAGTTAAATAAATAAATTTATATTTTTTAAAAAAACGGACAAAAATGGAGAAATTTTTAACCAAACGAGATAGAGAAGATTATGAAGTGCAAAATGGATAATTTTGATTACATTAAGTTGAAAAGTTTTTGCATGGACAAATCCAACATGATCAAGATTAGGAGAGAAGCAGAAAACTGGGAAAAAAATTTTTGTAACTAGTGTCTGTGATAAAGGCCTAAATATATAGAGAAATGAGTCAAATGTACAAGAATACAAGTCATTCCCCAATTGGTAAATGGTCAAATGATATGATCTTTCAGAGTAAGAAATTAAAGCTATCTATAGTCATATGAAAAAATGCTCAAAATCACTATTGATTAGAGAGGTGCAAATCAAAACAACTCTGAGGTACCGCATCACACCTATCAGATTGGCTAACATGACAAAGCAGGAAGTTGATAGATGTTGAAGAAGATGTGGGAGAGTTGGAACATTAATTCATTGTTGGTGGAGCTGTGAGCTGATCCAACCATTCTGGAGAGCAATTTGAAACTACGCTCAAAGGGCTACAAATATGTGCATACCCTTTAACCCAGCAATGCTGCTTCTAGGACTGTATCCCAAAGAGATCATAAAAATGGAAAAGGGTCCCACATGTACAAAAATATGTATAGCAGCTCTCTTTGTGGTGGCCAAAAACTGGAAATCAAGAGGATGCCCATCAATTGGAAAATGGTTGAATAAATTGTGTCATATGAATTTAATGGAATACTATTGTGATATAAGAAATGATGAACAGGAAGACTTCAGAGAAGCCTGAAAAGACTTATATGAATTGGTGCTGGGTGAAAGGAGCAAAACCAGGAGAACTTTATACAAAGCAACAACCACAGTGTGTGAGGAATTTTTCTGGTAGACTTAGTCCTTCATAGCAAAGCAAGGATCTAAAAAATTCCCAATGGACTTTTGAGGCAAAATGTCTTCCACATCCAGGTAAAGAACTATGGAATTGGATTGCAGAATGAAGACCATTTTCTCTTGTGTTATGTTTTACTTTATGGTTTCTCCCATTGATTTTAATTCTTCTATTCAACATGACTAAGGTGAACATGTATTTAATGGGAACATATGTGTAGAACCTACATAAGCCGGCATGCCGTCTTGGGAAGGGAGTGGGGAGGGAGGGGGAAAGGAGAGGGAGGGAAAGGAAAAAATTCTAAGATATATGGCAGTGATTGTAGAACACTGAAAACAAATAAAATAATTAAAAATAAAAATAAAAATATTTCCAGTCCAGTTCAAAAAAAAAAAAGGACAAACAATGCCAATGCCAAGTCTTTTTCAGTTCTATACCCATGAATCCCTCACGCATCTCCCTTCTCTTTGCTCACACTGCCACCAATTTGTACTGTTTCACTTGCCTCCTAACGGATCTCCCTGCCTTAAGTCTCTCCCTTCTATCAGTCCTCCAAGCCATTGCCAGACTGGTTTTCTGAAAGCGTGCATCTAGCTCTATCATTCCCCTGCTCAGTCTCTCCCAGTGTTCCCTCTTGCCCCTTGGCATTCACAGCCGCGCCCCTCCCTACTTTTTCAGTGTGATAATGCATCATTCCCCTTTATGGACACTCTGGTCTTGTCAAACTAACCTAGTAGCTGTCTACACATACAGTCTCTCCTGCATCTCTTCAGCTTTGCACAGGCTGCCCCGATGCCTGGACTGTGCCCCGCCTTACCTCTGTCTCTCGGAATCCCTGGCTGCCTTTCAGAACTCACATCAAGCACTCCCTTACATATGAAGCCTTTCCTAGTGCCTCTCCCCCAATTCTTTTGTTTTATGCTGTATATAAGTTTGGTATATACTTGTATACACAACATTGACCCCATAGAAAATGTTATCTGAAGACAAAGGCGGTTTCATTTTTGTCATTGTTTCCTCAGTGCCTAGCACATAGTAGATGCTTAATAAAAATTTGTGGATTCGTTGATTACTAGACTGCATAGGGATGAGATATTGGCTCCTTGAGGACAGGGACCTAGTCATATATGTCTGTGTCTCTCACAGTACTGTAGGTGTAGTAGGTCCTCAGTAAATCCTTGCTGAATGAAGGGGTGAATGAATGGATTTCTCCCTTTTTTTGTAGATAAAACCAAAGCACAAGTGCCAGTGAGACAGAATGAACTCAAATCCAGACTTCTCCATTAATTGCTGCAGGAACCGATCAATAAGTATTATTAAGGACCCACCTGTGTCCTTAGCCTCAGCTGGGTCACAGTCATTCATAATAGTGAGGATGATCCTGCCTCTGAGGAAGGTCTCTCAAGCTCATAATCCCCATCATTGCCCATGGGGCAGATGGAGGATCCAAGAGGCGCCCTGACAGTAAGTATTCCAGAATGAGAAACAGATCCTGAGGCATCAAGAAAGTGAGGAGCTGTGTTAGGGGAATATGGAACCATTCAGTTGGACAAGGAGAAGCAGTGAGAGATAAGGTTAGACAATGGACCAGGGCCGGAGCATGAAAGTGCTTGAATGCCAGACTAAGGAGTCATAATCAATTGCTAGGAAATGGGGAAACAGAAAGGCAACCCACCACACCACTCAGACTGAAATATTTCTACAGGCTGGCCAGTGCATTGTTTTCCCAGGATGGATGGAAATCTACTTAGGAAAGTGAAACAGATCGCCAGGTTGCTTGATGAATCCAGCATAAGGAAAGTGAACACCCATCGGAGCCATCTCATTAAACTGGTAGCATAATGTGAGCTAATCTTCTCCTGTTACGAGGGGGTTCCCTTGGCAAGGGAAGATGCCGGGATCATTCAGAGTTTGGACAGTCACAGGCAGCTCTGCAATCGCTGAGGATTTGTCCCTGAGCTCTCGGCTGGTTTGATATTCTAAACCCTCCAGATTGTCTGCCCTTCTCTTTCCTTTCCATTTGTCAGGTCTTCCTTTTCTCACATTTAGATGTTCCTTTTACAGCAACTGTATTTCAAAGCACAGCCCCAGGTTCCTTAAGAAGCTGTTCATTCCTGCTATCTCCAGTTGAATAGGGTGTCCCTACTCTGACTCAGACTTCAGACAGGACCCTTAGGAGATCATCCAAGTCCTGGACTGGTAGAACCTTTAAGGGAAATGCGAAGAGATATATTTCCTCTTTGCTGCTCCCTCTCTCCAAAAGGGAAGCTGCTACTCCAGGGTGATTTCCTACGCCATTTCTAATCCTGACCCATCTGGTGGTGGTAGTGGTGGTTGCTGTTGCTACAGCTGCTGCTGCTTCTGCTGTTGGTTTCCCTTGGTGGGGGAAAGAGTTCAGGTGGGAAAAACCAGGCTTGGCAGGTGAACTCTGGGGAGGATGGGAAAGGAAACTTTCAAAAGAAAAGGGAAGTGGCTGCCTTGTGTGAATTCCAGTGGCCCTGGAATCTGGTTCTGTTTACATGAAGCATCTACACACACACACACACACACACACACACACACACACACACACACACTTTCTTTTCCCTTTTATGATGTGAGGACCAGACAGTTTCTCAGTGTCTGCTTCCTGAGCAAAAAGTGCATTGAAGAGCCAAGGAAAAAAGCCCATTTCATTTTTAGGGGGTTCCAGAAGGACCAACTCCCTTCCAAGATTCCAGAGCTCCATGTTTGCTTGGGGAGTCATTAACAGAACTTGAAAAAGTGGAAAGGAATTTATGGAAAATAAGTACAGAACTAACACAGAAACCCTTAACATTTTTTTTTTTTTGATGTTGGCTTTTTGTGAAAATGGGCTATTTTTAAGGAGGAGGGGAATTTTCAAAATTCAGTCTGTTGTCGAGCCAAATAGGCAAGAGTGAGAACAGGACCCAAGCCATTTGAGTCGGAGAGATGTGCCAGATCACTGACTAATCTATGGCCCTAAAATCAAAGGCAGATCTCAACTCTTAGGAAAAGGGCAATGAGTAAATTCTCCTTTTGGACTGGGCACAAAAAGTCCCTTCTCCTTGGTCCCAGCAGCTTGCTTGGAAGCTTCCCATTTGGAGGCTAACTCTTCCAGATCTCTGTGCCTCAGGAGTTGTAGGTTCAGTCCCAGTAACAGCAGGGGCCTCAACGATCAACAAAATTAAGTAGGTAAGTCACCTTCATATTAAATAGAAAGAGTACTGGTAAATTCCCAGAAGTCAGAGACCTTGCCTCATTCATCTTTGAGACTTTCTAGTACCCCAAAGCACAGTGTATGTAACAGGGGTTGAATGAATGTTTATTGAATTCCTTGAAACCTTGGCACATTCACAACTAGCCAAGGACATCCTTCCCCAAAACAAAGCATGTTTATCCAGGAGGATAGCCTTGAATTGGAGAAAGAAGTCATAATGTGGAAAGCTGGGGGGGCAGGGATGTAAATGTCACCCTGGTGCTTTGATGACAGTAGGAAATTATGAGATGATTATGTAAGACCCTCAGGTCTTTTTTTATTTTTCTTTTAAATTAAATGCTTCACTTTTATTATAGAACCCAAAATACAAAACTCATTCCAAGACTTCAATTTAGATTGACATCACTGAATATGGTCCATTTTCTCACTATTCTGGTGGTGGTCATCACAGCATTACCTGATTAATGACTTATATCTCGATATGCTTCCTTCCCAACAAGAATACTTTGCCTACAGTGGATTTAAAAAGCTTATCAAAGTTGAAGTTAACAGAATCTAGCTTTCTATCATAATCACCTTAAGCCACCCTTTTAAAGCATGGTTACCATTCCCATGTATGTTAAGCAATAGAGTCTTTTAAAAGCTGCATTCAATTGACACTCAACCCACATAATTAATTAAAATTAAATAAAAAAAATTTAAAAATTAAGAAAAATTAAATAAATTAAAAATTCTATTCTATTGACAACTCATACATAGGAAAAATGTATGATACTCATGCAATTTTTTTTCTTCAACTTTACCCCTTCTTCCACAAGTCACCTTAAGTAAGATATACTACTTAGCTAGTGTGAAAACTTTTAACTTAGCTGTCTTAAATTATATATGCTCACACCTTTTAACTGTATTACCAAGTTGTGACAAGTCATCTAACAGTAGCTCAAAGTTTTTAACCTGTCCAGCCCCTAGCTTTACTTCATGAAATGTATGACTCAGATGTATCTTACTGACGTGTTTGAAATACATTTTTAAAACAACCAGTCATAAAAACGTGAAGGCCATTTAAACAGTAACATGGTACACATCTACCACAGACCTTAAGACAGATTTTAAAATGCTTATTGTAAACAAGGGATAAAAGCTCACTTGCTTAGATATTTGAAATACAACTTTATTATGATCTAAACGAAAAAGGAATGGTAATGATAGTAACAAACAAGATTCACCACTGAATACTGTGATGGCAATGCAGCAGTGTTATATTTGAAACTCAAGGGGATGTAATTGTGGTCCAAAACAGCTAAATACACAGATCCAAAATATGAATTATATATTTTTTAAACTACCACATTCACTCCGAAGCCCATTCATTTCCTTTAGCATCCCAAAGAGTAAGCACATGTTCTGCTCAGCTATATAATAAAGTGGCAAACAAGCTACACCACTGACATCACAGAACAGTTGCCTATAAAACTAGACCTCTGACACTGGGTTCTAGCTTCATTCCCTTACAGGTCATCATCTTCATCAGGGAGCACAGTTGTCTAGTAATCTGTAAGTCCTGCTCATACTATGTGGCCAGTGCTGGATCCATGGCAACCTCTGGAGATGCAAGAGCAGGCATGGCAACAAACTCCAAATTAGGGTCTCCAATAAGTTTTCTAGAAAGCCAAAGGAAGGGCTTCTCAAAGTTGTGGTTACTTTTGACTGAGATGTCATAGTACTGGAGATTCTTCTTCCTATGGAAGACAATTGATTTCGCCTTGACTTTTCTGTCCTTAATATCCACTTTGTTGCCACACAGCACTATAGGGATATTTTCACATACTCGTACCAGATCTCTATGCCAATTAGGTACATTCTTGTAAGTAATTCTTGATGTTACATCAGACGTTACAATGGCACACTGAGCTTGGATGTAGTAACCACCTCTCAGACCACCAAATTTCTCTTGGCCTGCTGTAACCCATACGTTGAATTTAATAGGGCCTCTGTTAGTATGGAACATGAGAGGGTAGACCTCAACACCCAGGGTGGCTACATACTTCTCAAATTCACCAGTCAAGTGACGTTTTACAAATGTGGTTTTTCTAGTACCTCCATCTCCAACTAATACAAGTTTGAACTGCACTTGGGGTTCTCCTTGGGCAGCCATCAAGATGGTTATTCCAGAAGCATCTCCGTCTCTGCCTGACTGTCAGGTCTTTTTTTAATCACATGCTGGAAGTCCTTCTTCCACCACCCTCATCACTTGCCTCCAAGATATGGTCCTTAATGGAAAAGTACTGTTCGATCTTGTGTGCCCTCAGGAGGTAATGGGATGAGACCACTATGATTGGGAGCAGGGATGTCTTCTCTGCCTGAAATAGTCTTCCTCCTCATCTTTCAGAAACTCCATCTTCCTTTAAGACTATGCTCAGTTGCCATCACCCCTGTGTAGTTAGCCTCCTGTTGGTCCCTTCTTTCTCCCACGAGCTCTTCCTCTTCGAATATTCCTAGTATTTGTCCCCTTCATTCTCTAGTTTGTGAAGCAAATATACCCAGGAATGCCTGAGGAGGAGCCTCACCCCCTCTCATGCCTCCTCATTACCCAACTGATAAGACCTTTGTTTGGGGGGCAACTCAAGTTCAGGGCTAGTTCACATACCTGAGCAACTTCTTTGGGGAGGAGAGAGGGGTTCAACCACACACAAATATGCACTTGATTCCCTGGAGAGAGGTTTACAACTACTATAGACCCTCCAGGATACTACACAGAGATTAGCAAATAAAAGGAGTTGAAGACTGGCAAAGAATTCCCAAACCAAGTCAAAGACATGGTTTAAGGCAGGAAATTCAGGAGTCAGAACAGAAAAGGAATGACACTGGTACTGTGAGTCCTGTGGCCTGTGTAGGTCCAGAGGATTGGGGAAGGAGAGTAGGGAAAGGTGTTAACATTGGACCTGCTCTATGTTAGCACAACCGCTACACTCATAGTACATTCACTTATGTTCATTTTATCCTGTAGTTCTGTTAGAATATAAGTTTCTTGAGGGCAGGGAATGTTTACATTTTGGATTTTGTATTCCTAGTGCCTGGCAGCGGGGAAGGGAAAGGAAAGGAATAAGCATTGACTACATACCACATGCTGTGCTAAGCTGTTAGTTCGTATGATTGATCCTCATAATAACTCTGGGAGGCAGAAGCTATTATGATCCTCATTTTACAGTTGAGAAAACTGAGGCAGACAAAGGTAGAGTGACTTGCACAGGGTCACACAGCCACAGCATGTAAGTGTCTGAGACTGGATTTGAACTCAGATCCTGCTGAATTCAAGCCTAGTGCTCTATGCACTGTACCACCCAGCTGCCTTTACACCACATAGTACTTTGTACATATTGTTCAGTCATGTCTGACTCTCCATGACCCAATTTTGGGTATTCTTGGTGAAGACACAGGAATAGTTAGCCATTTTCTCCTCCAGCTCATGTTATATATGAGGAAACTGAGGCAAACAGGGTTAAGTGACTTGCCTACAGTCACATAGCTAATGTCTGCATTTGAACTCAGGTCTTCCAGACTCTAGGCCCAGCACTCTCTCTAGTGCACCAACTAGCTGCCCATTTTTACACATAGTAGTTGCTTAATAAAAAGGCTTGAGTTGAATGAAATGGAAGTTTTATTTGTAGCAGTAAAAAGCTAGAAACAAACCATATGCCCAACAATTTGGAATGACTGAACAAATTATTGTATACAAATGTAATATAATATTATTGTGTCTAACCATTAATGAAAAAAAGATGTATGTTCAATAAAAAGAGGTGTTTGAAGCATTTCTACAAAGAAAACCAGACCTGAACAAATTATTTGCTTTTCAAACACCCCAGACAACAGAAATACAAGAAATGTAAATAGATACAGCAACCAAGGACAGCAACCATGAAATAACAGATTTCTTAAAGTACATGAGGAGACAAGGGTGAAAGCAAAAAGCAAACTGAAGGGATGGTGGAGAATTAGGCCTGAACCATCATGTACTGAACCTCATAAAGCCCCAGTGGGGGGGAAATGATGCTTTTCATGGGACTACACTCAGAATGGGAGAGCACATACAAGGGGAGAGAGGAGAAGATTGAGGAGAACATGGCATGTACCCTAAAAAAGTCAAAAGTTAACAAAAAGGGGAAAATAACTCCCAGGCATAGGAAAGGGGCAAAGGGAGGGATTGAAAATGAGGAAAGGAAAGGGGGAAATCTTGTTTCAGTGGTAGGAGGAATTCCCACTGAAAAAATGCTATGATGGGGGAAGAGAGATATTCTACAAGGGGAATGGGGAATCTTACGGTGAATGTAACTTCAGGGATTTGGTGCTTAGAGAGATTAGTCATCCTGTTTCAGGAAAAAAGGGGAACCATCACTCCTGGGCGCAACTGACACCCAAAACAGTAGGGAGGCATGGATCTAGAATGGGGGATGACCACAGGGAGGGCAAAAGTTAACTGAACGATCATGGACATAATGGAAATAATCCTACCATAGAGCAATACTACTTTTCTCTCTATCACCTGCAGGATTTGGTTTTTCTAAGAGTGAGGCACACCAGGAAAAGGGTACTAGGGGACAAGATAGACAAGGTTAAAAATAGAAACTATTTAAAAGAGGGAATCCAAAATACATGCTTGGATTCCATGAGAAATACAGAGACTAAATAAATATAAAGGACTAAATAAATGTCTAGGACTAAGTAAATATAAAGCCCATGAATCAAAGAATAAGAAGTCTAGAATGGACAAAAAGGGAAGAAAAATAATGAACAAAACAAGGAAAAGGTTCTTTTTTGCTTTTTTTTTTAGAAAAAGGCACAGAAAACTCACAAATTAGTTAGGAGGGAAGAAAGGAAAGGGTATTTTACTTCACTACTTTACTGAGAGAAAAAAAAGAAGGGAAGAATTGGATAACTAGACCAAAGGAGGAAAGAAAAAGGTAAAGTAATAAGTTAATTGAACCTAGGGAAAGGGTAACAACAGGGAGGTCCTGCAGGGTAGAAATAGGGTTGCCTTAAAGTAGACTAACCTAAATAATGGAAAAGACAAAATGCTGTCTTTATAGAGGAAGAAGGAGGAAAAAAATCCTAATCTCAAAAAACACCAATGTTAGAGACAAATGGAGGAAAACATCAACCTAACTCATAACTCTGAATGTGAATGGGTTAAACAATCCAATAAAACAAAAAAGAATGACAGATTGGATGAAAAAACAAAAACAAATCCCTTATAATCTATTGCTTATAATAAACACATCTAAAAAACAATGATATTCATGGAATAAAAATGAGGGGCTGGAACAAAATTTATTTATTTGTTTTATTTAAAAGAAGAGAAAATCTGGATGTTAAAATACAAAGGTCACTTGAGGATCCCCCAAATTACAGATACTCCTGTAGTAATTGGGATCATGATACACTGAGAAGAGTTTGCTCATTTTTCACATAAAGGTGATTTATTTCTAGATAACTCAAAGGCTACCAATTTGATCAAAACCTTCCTGAAATAGAAAAAAAAGACCCACAGGAAAATAACTGAATACCAAAAACTATTTGAGTTGGTGTTACTATGAGAAAGTGAACTTCTGCTCTGGTAGGTTTAAATTTGTGACCTGAATGTGGCAACGACTGAGTTTGGCTATTTAATAATTCAGAGAATGTATACTATTCGACCCAGCTGTTTCATTCCCCAAATACAGTATTTATAAATTCAATCACAATCCCCTGGAGATTATTTCCAGTGAAGAGTGATGTTCCATTTGTTAGCATGGAAGAAGATGAAAGCCTTTTGCTGGAACAGACTTTGTGTCATTAGTTATTTACAAACACCCAACCTGCCTAAGGCAGCTGACAATCTATATGGTTAAGCAGAACCCACTGTGGACCCATATCTGTGGGCAAAACCCAGGACTCCAGAGCAGGCCCTGGGCAGAAGAGTAAAGTCAGGATAGTTTCCTTTGTCGCTCATCAAATAGCCAACAAGCATTTACTAAGCACTTGCTCTGTATCAGGCACTGTGCTAAATGCTGGGCATGCAAAAAAAAGACAAAAAAATACATGATGTGTCCCCTCAAAAGAGCTCATTTGAAGCTGGGAACATACAAACAATTTAGGATGGTTGCGAATAAGGGAAGCTGGGAATATACAAACGACTAAATACATTCGGATATCTATAGAGTAGATGGAAGGCAACCTCAAAGGGAAAGTCCTGGGACTTTCCTGAGTGGAAGATGTTTTGGAGTAGGGATAGAACAACCAAAAGACCTATTGTCATAGTTAGTGTATGGGGTATTGAGAGCCTGCACCAAGATGGTGGTTGTATTAGGAAAGATAAAAAGAAAAAGAAAAGTGATGTGGAAGTAAGGATTACAAGACTTGGCAACAGATTGGACATATGAAATGAACCAATCTACATTTATTAAAAGTGCCTACTGTGTGCCAGGAACTGTGAAAGAGAAGAAAGGGAAGGAAATAAGCATTTATGAAGTATCTACTCTGCTAAGTGGGGTGTAAAGTGTGTTCAAGGAGGACCAGTACTTTTGGTGTGATGGCTGCCAAGCCCTTTTTGGGGCTCTTTCTACCTTTGGTGTTCACCTGTTCCACCCAACTCTCACCTGTGGCTCCAAGAAGTTGTAGCTTGTGCAGTGGCTGCATTCTGGTAAACCATTTCAGCAGATGTGCCAAACTAAGTTGAGGGTAACCAAAGGGTCTCAAACCCATTGGTGAGTTAGAGGGGTGTCTACCCCAAGCATTTGAAGACTTCCACTGGTAGAATGAGCGGATGAAAACAATTTGTTCCAATGGCCATGAAGGCAGCTGAAGCAGGCGATATGGAGCACTTAGAGTTTGGTTAGACAACAAAGATGCCAAGGTCATCCACTGGATCCTGAGCCATCACCGGCCGTCTTGACTGTGTCCTGCCACTGGACTATGATAACTCTGGAGGAGAGAGTGAAGCTGATGCACACTTATAGACAACACAAAATCCAGTAGACCTGAAAGATGAACTGTTCTTGTTACAAGAGAACTCAACAGGTATTGCATCCAAATAGCAGCCCTGAGTGAAACAAAGTTGGCAAATGATAGCCAGTTTACTGAAATTGGAGCTGGATACACATTTTTCTGGAGTGGGTGCAGTGAAGGGGAATGCTGTGAAGCTGGCATGGACTTTGCATTCAAAACTAATCTAGTCAGGAAGCTGCTATGCCTGCCAAAAGGAGTGAATGACAGCTCATGACAATGCAATTGTCACTCGCAAGAAAATGCCATGTCACCATCATCAGTGACTATGCTCCCACCATGACAAACCCTGATGAGGTTAAAGAAAAATTTTATGAAGACCTAGAGACTCTTATCATCAACATACCAAAAGAGGACAAGCTTATAATTCTGGGTGATTTTAATGCTAGAGTAGACTCAGACTACCAGACTTGGCAGGGAGTCTTAGGAAGGAATGGAGTTGGCAAGAGCAACAGCAGTAGTCATTTACTTCTGAACACTTGTGCATCACATGACCTTCTTATCACCAACACTGTTTTCTGTTTACCTAAACTCAATAAAACTTCATGGATGCACCCTCGCAGCAAACTAATAGACTCACATCTAATAGACAATGTGATTTTAAGAAGAAGAGACAGACAAAATGTGAGAGTGGCAAAGGCAATGTGTGGTGCAGAGTGCTGGACTGATTATAGACTTATCCTTTCCAAACTAAATATTCATATGCATCAGAAGTGCAGCCCCCAAGGCAAAATGACTACCGAAAGAATTAATGTCAACAAATTAGAGCTCTTCTCTGAGTATGAACAGTTTGTTGCTAGCTTGGAGGGAAAGTTGAACCAACACACAGTTGGCAGTTGTAGAGCAGAAAAGGAGTGGGCAACTTTCAGAGATCTGGTGTACAGCACTGCATTTGCTCATCTGGGTCAGAACACTTGTAAACACCGAGACTGGTTGGATGAAAATTATGGGGAAATCCAGAAGCTCCTAAACAAAAAATGAGAACTTCACAGGATTTACCAGGAGGATAGTTCATCCGTCTCTAAGAAGGCAGCATTTAATTCCATCAAAAGCAAAGTACTAGCAAAGCTTAGAGAGATGCAGGATTTCTGACTCAGTAAGAAGGCAGATGAAATTCAGTTTTATACTGATAGGAACAATCCAAAGCACTTTTATGATTCCCTGAAAGCTATTTATGGATCAAAAACCTATGATGTATCACAATTACTCAACGCTGATGGAGCCACATTGATTAGTGATAAGGACATGATCCTAGAGAGATGGGCTGAACACTTCCATAGTGTTCTCAACAGACTATCATCAATCAATGCTGAGGTCACTGACCATTTACCTCAGGTTGAAGTTAATCCCTCCTTTGCTGAACTTCCAACTGAAAAAGAGGTTTTGAGGGTCATCAGGCACCTTTCCTGTGGCAAAGACCTGGTGCTGATTCTATTCCAGGTGAGATTTACAAGGTAGGGGGACCATTGCTCATACAAAAGCTGACTGAAATTTTCCAGGTTATGTGGCAAGAGGAGGTTATCCCCCAGGAGTTCAAAGATGTCTCCATTGTCCATCTCTATAAAGGTAAAGGGAATAGATTGTCCTGAAACAATCATGGGGAGGGGGGGGTCTCTCTCTTAATCATTGCTGGTAAAATTCTTGCTACAGTTCTCCTTAATAGGCTGATCCTTCACCTGGAAGATGGTCATCTACTTGAGAACCCGTGTGGCTTCAGAAAGAGTCAAGAAACAGTCGATATGGTGTTTGCTGCCCAACAACTCCAGGAGAAATGCCTGGAGCAGAAGACAGGTCTGTACACAACATTTGTAGATCTGACCAAGGCCTTTGACACTGTTAGTCATGAGGGCTTAAGGAAAATTATGCCAAAATTTGGTTGCCTGGAGAAGTTCATCAGTCTTGCACATCAGTTTCATGATGGTGTGTTTGTTTGAGTTCTGGATAATGGACAAAGCTCTCGTGCCTTCCCAGTCACCAATGGAGTGAAACAGGACTGCATACTTGCTCCTATGCTTTTTAGCATGATGTGTTCAGCCATGCTTCCAATGAAGATGAACACAGCATCAAGGTCAACTGCCATACTGTTGGTAAGTTCTTCAATTTAAAAAGACTACAAGTCAAAACCAAAGTGGAGGGAGTATTGGTGCATGATTTTCTGTTTGCAGATGATTGTGCACTCAATGCAGCCTCTGAAGCTGAGATGCAACAAAGTATGGATCAGTTCTCTGCTGCCTGTGCTAATTTTGGTCTAATAATTAACACCAAGAAAACATAGGTGCTCCATCAACCACCACCACACCATCCATATGTGAACCATTGATTACAACAAATGGAGAAGTTTTGAATGCTGTGGATAAGTTCACTTACCTTGGTAGTGTACTTTCCAGGGATGTACACATTGACAATGAGGTTGATACATGCACTGTCAGAGCTAGCTCAGTGTTTGGGAGGCTCTGAAGAAAAGTTTGGGAGAGAACAGGTATTAGACTGACTACCAAACTGAAGGTCTACAGAGCCTTTGTGCTGACCTCATTGTTGTATGCCTGTGAAACATGGACAATCTACCAGCGCCATGCCAGGAAACTGAATCACTTTTATTTGAACTGTCTTAGGAAGATTCTGAAGATCACCTGGCAGGATAAGGTACCAGACACTGAGGTCCTTGCTTGAACTAAACTGCCAAGCATTCAAACTATGCTTCAGAGAGCACAACTCTGATAGGCTGGTCACATTGTTCAAATGCAAAACGTATGCTTGCCAAAAAGACTATTTTATGGAGAACTCACATGGGGCAGGCAATCACATGGTGGTCAGAAGAAGCGATATAAGGACGCTCTCAAGGTCTCTCTCAAGAACTTTGGATTTGACTGTGCAACATGGGAGACATTGGCATGGGACCATGGCCTGCCCACATCAGAAAGGGTGCTGTGCTCTGTGAGCAAAGCAGAATTGAGACAGCACAAAGTAAATGCAGGCTGAATAAATTTGTAGTAACCACCCCAAATCTTCACATGGACTATCTGTGCCCAACCTGTGGTGGAGCATTCCAAGCCCATATTGGTCTGATCCTCCATAGTGGGACACACTGAAACTTCACTTTATCATGGTGATGTCATTTTGATCCTCTTTGAAAACAAAGGACAATAATCAACCAACTATACTTAGTGCTTTGCAAACGATCACATTTGATCCTTCTAGTAACCCTAGGGGATGGGTGCTATTATTACCTTCATTTTACAAATGAGGACACTGAGATAGAGAGAAGTTAAATGACTTGCCCATGGTCACTCAAGTAGTAAGTGTCTGGGGTTGGGTTTGAACTCAGGCCTCGTGACTCAAGTCCAATAATTACCACTAATTTTAACTGCTCTTAGGCTTGGACCTTTAGGACAACCGGAATTAGGACATTATACTGAAGAAATTCAGAACCATGTTGAAAGTTTGATTTCTGTGTGGTTGGGAGGAACTCTATGGGGAAAAAATCCCTTTCATCTCTGCTTGGACCCTGACTAAGAGAGGCTAGGAGAGGTGGGTAAAAAGGCTGGAGGCATCAGCAGCTTACACCATAGGAAGCAGCTGCCTGCCCACCCCTCCAATCTTTCTCGTCTGCTTTTGCCTCCCTTGGGTCCTGGCACCAGCTTATTCAATAGTGGGAGCAGAAGGGATCAGAGTACAGTAACCCTGAGCATGAAGGGATAATTCTTCTCCCCTCCCCATCCCACTCCACCCCCAGTTTGCTTCTTCCTAAGGGCCCATTGTCTGCTGCTGCCACTGGGCAAGGGAAACAATCCTTTCCCTTTGCCCTCAAGCAACCTCTGCCATTTACCCAGCACTTTATCCCCAGGGCTCAGGCACCAGGACTCTGCAAAGACCTGCAGTTAGCTGTGGGTAGGAGCGAATCTTTAGGCAAAGGCCATCCTTGGTCAATTTATGAAATAGGTGAAATTTATCTCCAGTTTCCCACAGTCCTGCTTTTATGCCCTTTTCCTGCTGAACATTCCCATTCCTCCCATGCCCAATCCTTCCTGGCCCCTCCAACAAAATCTAGGCTGGGAAGGATTTGGGGAACTCATTTTCAGATGTTAATGACTGACAATTGCAATTCCTTGAGGACTGGTAGAATTTAAGGCCTATGAGAAGGGGGTGTTGGGGCTGCCTCTTCCACCCTCTCTATGAGTCTATAAGGCTGTCACTAATTCACTTGGACAAGTCATTTCCTTCTGGGCCTCACTTCTTTCCTTGGTACAAGAAAGAGGTTGAAATAAGGTCCCTTGTAACTCTAGTGTTGCGTGATCTAAAGTTGATTGTATCTCTAAGGGAAATGTAAAGAGTTCCAAGAAGAAAGGCAGATTTCCTACATTCCAACACAGTGAGGAAGGACACAGTGATAGGAGAAGAGTCCCTAGGGGAAGGAGGAAGATAAAAATAGTTAGAGTTTTGTGAGGCTGAACCAGTGAATTCATTTAGCAATTCTTGAAGGTCATCTTGGAGATTTATTGAATCAGCTTCCTAACTCTTAGGTCTCAGATGTTCACTGACAGTTTTTCCTCATGTGTGTGTACTACTATAACCTGAGACATCTAAAGCCAACTCCCAAGGCCATTTCTGTTGGTCTTAACTGTCGATTTAGGTGCACCAACTGCTGTGTTCTTTATGGGAGATAAAGCAATGTGTATTTCTTAAGTTTTTTAAATTATTGGGGCCATTCCCCCCCAAAAGTCTATTTTCTGTCTTTACAGAACTTAGCAGGGGTGCCCTAGTCTACCGACCCTGACCTAATCATAGCATCTGTGCAGTGTATTTCTCTCCCCCATCTCTAAGGGAGAGAGAAACAGGATTAGCACTAGGAAACTGAGCAACCTTGGGCTGTGGGATCAGTTTGCCCTACTGCCTGATTTAGACTTTACGAACACATTGTGGGAAGAGGAAGAGAACTATTGCCACATTGCCTTAGAGAAGAAACTAACTCTGAAACCTACATTCCTGTTGACACTCTCAG